>CM038682.1:81620029-81916366 GCA_021605205.1 Aegilops longissima | reverse complement strand
GCCATATCTTCATTCCCTCGACGAACTCTCCCTCATCTATTGTGTCATTGCCTGATGTGTCGAAGTCGTCCATGATTTTGTCCACGACATCATTTTTGTCAAAGTCAATTTCCTCAAAGTTGATTCCAATGATAAGGGCATGCAGCTCGGCTCGTGACAGGTCGCGGTTATCATCGTTGTCAATCTTGTAGAACATTCTGCGTGTTGGCATAGAGAAGGAGCACGTCATGTTCATGAGTGTTCCATTGGCATATGAATAAAAAAATGAAGTTGATGCATCATACTTTCTTATGACGTTTTCGTTAGGCGTGCCATCGTCATTTAGCAGACGGCCGAGTGCTTGCCTTTGTGCATGTTGTAGTATCCCAGAGATTACATGCCTATGTTTTGCAAATGCAAGTCGCCTCCGCTGGATCCAGGGGAGGAAGATCTACAATTTGAGGGAATTATCACTGTCAAATTGATGTTTGTAACCTTGATGTACACACACGTGCCAATCTAGCCATCATTATTTAAAAATGCAAACAACATCAGATGGAATGGATGTACCTGAAACAAGCAGTAGGATAGTGTAAGCAAGAATGATACAATGGAAGCCAACAAGATGGGCATGCGATGCCCGGGCTGGATTCTCAACATTTTCGGGAAAAGTGCAATGGCGAAAGGAATAACACAAATTGCCATGATTCGTGCCGTCCAACTGGTTTCATTGTCAGTTGAAATACCACTGCCTGCGAAGCGAAACAATGTGTATGCAACCCAAGATTAACGGCTAACCATGTAGTTGGTGAAGTGCATGCAAAGGAGGGCTGATAAGAGCATCACTATTCTTAGATTAATCACTTTGCCACACTTTGCAACATCCTACACCTCGAGTAATGGAAACTTGGCCAAGTTAGATATGTGTGTTTGATTCTAGCCACACCTATGGACACATACGATTTGTGAAAATGAGCCCTGCATGTCACGTAGAAAAACACTGTGCTAAGATCCCCTTAGACAGGCCAAAGCGTGGCTAAGAATCTGCTTACCTAAAGTTTGGAACTTTGGTAAAAAAATATGTGGCAAACTAGGGCAAACTTATTCACAAACTAAACAAAGCACTATGATTTGGTTCGAGGACATTTGATCTGAAACTAACCAAGCAAGCACTATGATTTGGTTCAATCGCATTTAATCTGCAAAAAATATTGTCATATGTTCAGGAAGCATAGTTAGGCACTACGAAGGCTATGTACGCCACCACTGGATATGTAAAACAATTTCTTATTCAACATTGGTTCGTCAATTTCCCCTTTGCACATAGTGGCAAACCATTCACATTGTATCTAATTTAGCACTAACTAACATACCTCGAATGTTTGGAGATTGATTTATGGGAGATGTGGCTGACACACATATAGATGTATGTTCTTATTGGGGCTACCGCATTATGCTTGCCGACTTGATCATGTCTAAATGATAATATGTTTGATAAGAATAAGATTATACTAATCGATTGCAACTTATGTGCATCTTAGGTTTCCATTTTCAGCATGATGGTTAGAGCATGGGGATGCGCGATGTAGGCTAAATCAGAGACATGGTATCTTCAATACCTTGTGGATAAGGTTGCCAGAATGCTAGTTACTTGGGAGGGCCAAAACATAACCTCCATTGGACGCATGGCTCTTGTCAAGTCCTTGATCACCTCCCAAGCTATTTACTTCATCACACCGCTTGTCATGCCAATGTGTATTCTTCAGGATGTCAACTAACTTGAACGATCTTTAATTGGTCCGTTTCGGACAAGATGACCGATGCTAAATGCAAGGTCAACTATGAAGCGGTTTGTTGTCCTACGAAGTATGGTGCGCTAGGTGTGCTCAAGACCAACAAATTTGTGTGTGCTCTTAGGCTTCGATGGCATTGGTATGAGTGGAAGGATCCTTCCATGGTATGGGCAAGGATGTAAAATCCATGTGATTAGGATGTCCACAACTTCTTCTATGCCTCCACCTCCATTACTGTTGGTAATGGAGCGAGGACACCTTTTTGTAGGTCCCCTTGGCTTCCTAGACGTGAACCCATGGATATTGCACCTCTTATCTTTGAGGCTTCCTCATGAAAGAATTGGAAAGTTAGAGAGGCTCTCCGATGCATGTTTGGACCTTCAAGATCAAGCCTTTCACCATTGTCTCCATCCAACACATTCGTGAATCTTTCATGCTTTGGATGCTTCTCCATGATGTGCAACTTGATAAATACACCCAATATGACATCGTTTGGAAGCACATGGCTAGTGGGTGCTACTTGTGGCTTCCGTGAAAAAGGCTCCATTCTTAGGGAAGATTCTATCTCCAATGGAGCATGCCGTGTGGAAGGTTTGGGCGCTGCCAAAGTTAAGTTTTTTCTCATGGTTGTCAATTCAAGACCGAATTTGGACAACCGATAGACTGGCCATGTGAGGGTGGCCAAATTGTCACCTTTTCCCACTTCGCAAGAGGGTGCAAGAATCTGACAACCAAGTCTTCTTCAAGTGTGGGTCCACTCTCTGACTTTGGAATTTGGTTATAGACAAACTACAACTTGAGAGCATGGACACATCATTGTGGCACCTTGAGCATAATGTCGCAGACTTGCGGAAGTTCATGGCCTCCCTAACCATGATTGTCTCTTGGTTGTTTTGTAATGAGAGAAATGCTTGGGTCTTCCTCCATGAAAGATCCCCCACCCGGATCATTGTATTCTCCATTTAATTAATATATGAGGCAAATATTTTGCTTTGTTTTATACAAAGGCAAAAAGAAACATGGACAATGCAAACTCAATCAACAAGAGTGACACACCAGCTTATAGTAAAACAAATTAACTACGTATATGACTACAAGAATAGATATTTGCTTCACTTCTAATGAAAACAGAGTAAGTATAAGAGTAGTGGAAGATAACATACCAGTAAAACTGAACCACCCTTTAGTGTCTTTTGAATCAATGGCAACACCATTGGGCCCAATGTCACACTTGCCAGCAAACACACAAGTCCCCCAAACGACGGTGAGAAGAAAGATGGTGGAGCCGGCAAGCAGACCCATGCCGACTAGCACCTGATTTTGTGCCTTTTCTCCGCTCACTGAGAGGCCAGATGCTGTTTATACATGAAATATAATTGAGATTAGTTCAAAATCTTGGTTTAAACACACATAATGTTTTTCTTTAGAAAAGGCGAAGATACACTATTCAGCATTGGTGCTGGTGAAACGTGGTAGGATAGTTCTATCTAGGTGCTAACATGTTTTAGTCCAGTTGCTTGCGTTTTGACTAGACCCATGTGCCAGAGCCAGGGGAAAGCCGGACAGGGTGCTTCGTCTCTCCTCCCAAGGGAAGGTGGCTAGGGATTCTGCCTTCCTTGGGTGGCGCCGCCAATCTGCCACGTCTCTTGTGGCCTTAGGGCCATGGGTGTGCGGTGGATTCCCACCCTAGCTGGCGGGAGGGCTCCGTTTCTAGGTGCTTGTTCAAGTATTGTTAGGTTTGTGTCTTGCTTCGGAAGACAAGACGGCAGCAACTTTTTGAAGACGGAATAAGGTTCTCCACATCTAGCCTCTATCCTGGTGGTGCGTCTAGCATCGTCAGATGACGTGCGGAGGAGTGTCTCCGGCGGATCTCGCGGGATTCAGTCGGTGATTGTCTTTGGCGGATCTGCTCGGATCCGGTCTTTGTTCGTCTTTGTTCATGTGTCCTCGGGTTGGATCCTTTTGATCTAAACTTCTCTTCACCAGCGGCGGTTGCTGTTCTGGTGCGTTGGTCCTATGGGGTGTTAGCACGACGATTTCCCGACTGTCTACTATAATAAGTTGTGCCCGGCTCCGGTAAGTGACGAGAGATGACGGCGGTGCACCTTCGGCTCGCTTCAGTGATTGTAGTCGTCGCCAGGGGCGGAGCGACGTGAGGGCCAACACGTGCCTTGGCCCGCCCATCCCAGAAGAATTCTCTTCATTGTACACCCAGTTTGGGCCGTGCAACATCAGCCCAAGAGTAATCTTCTACCATCTTAGCTAGCATGGCCCGCCCAACCTTTTGCATCAAGCTCCCCCACTGGTCATTGCTAGGTGGTCTATAAATCTGAATATATTTTTATATTTTTTCTGATGTTTGTTGTATTGTTATGATTGGAGATGAATAGATCGAAAGTTTTCAAAAGAAAAAAGAGTGTTTCCTGTTAGTGCAGAACTCGCTTAGCTCCTTTCCTGTCTCCTTTACTCTTGGCTCGGAACTTTGTTTATCCGTTAAAGAAATTAACAGAAAGGGGTTAATGCCCGGTTCAAAAAGAAAAGAAAAGGTGAAGACACACTATTCAGCATTGGCACCGACAAAAAAACAGTGGTGAGATGTGTGCTTCATCTTGTTCAACGGAACCAACCAGATCCATTCATAAGCAGGCGAAAGCAAAACAGGGACGTACCGAGCACGAGGAGCGCGTCGGGGAGGGCGCCAAGCATCGGGAGCAGGAGCGTGACGACGTGGCCGTGGCCGCCGGCATAGCCGGGGCCGATGGTCTCCAGCAGCAAGTCGCTCCCAGCCGTCAAGAAGGAAACTCGCACCTTGTAATTGAGGAAGCCGTAGGCAAGAACCAGGAAGAGGTTGCCAAGCGCAGTGGTGGTGCAGGGGAGGAAGCTGTACGTCTGCGCGCATTTCTCCGCCGTGGAGGATGAGCGTATGTGGTTCATGGTCGAATACCGATCCACCAACGTTCTTGTGTCTAGGATTTCATAATATGTGTGATAACAGTGGTGCTGTTAATATTCCTCCGTGAGATGAGGAACTCCGGTTGCAAATCTGCAGGGAGCTCCCTTTGGGATGGCTTACAGGGAGTGAGATGCACCGATCCCCTACTCCCCTTTTGCCATTTGGAGGCGCTATGAATAAAGCAAGAATTGTTCTTTTCTTGTAGGCATAGGGTTACGCTTTGGCACATATGCGCCTTTGTTTTCTTTTTTCTTATCATCGACCTTGCGGGCAGCTGAGGTATAATTTGTTCTAAGCAACCTTCATTAGCCCTTATAATTGCACATCTAGCCTCTTCACAAACTTATTTGCATGTTTAACCCTGTAGGTGACCGACGCCTCGTGATTCGAACATTTCTGGTCCAAACCAACAACCCTAAGTTGAGTTTGGTTCCTGTGATTGAGATGGTTAGGTGGACAGTGGTATCCCCAACCCACCAGGGTTCAAATCCTGGTGTTCGCATTATTCCTGGATTTATTTCAGGATTTCCGGCGATGCGCTTTCAGTGGGAGGAGACGTTCCCGTCAACGACGAGGCGCCTACGGTGACTTCGTAAATCTTAAGATGATATGCCGGCTCAGTCTCTCGGAGGTGCTCATAAGGGTAAGGTGTGTGTGCGTTCATGGGGTGAGTGTAGGCGCGTGTATATGAGCGCTTATGTCTGTACTAATGCTAAAAAAAAGTTGAATTTGGTTCTGAAACCACGTTCGCCTTCAATTTGACCTAGACTAGAATTCTAAAAAAAAAGACCTAGAAGAGGAACATGACTGGCGCTTTGTGATTGGGGCGCTAGCTACAATTTCCCTTTGTAATTGTGAGCGATGTTAATTAGGCCGCAACGGCACTGCTACGGCCGGCGGTTGCAGCGTTGCAGCGATTAAACCAGACGGTCTCGATCACCTGTGCAAGTGCAACATACACGTCGATCTGCTGTGAACTTATTTGGTGTGTGGAGATGCAGATCTTTGTGAAGACCCTCGCCGACGAGACCATCCTGGTCAACGCAGATCTATCAGACATAATCTATGACGTCAAGACGAGGATTGAGGACGAGCTTTGCGTTCCCCGTCCCGGCAGTGCCTCATGTTCGATGGCAAGGAGCTGAGCTGGAGGAAGGACGCACCATAGCGGACTATAACATTGAGGAAGAGTCCACCGTCCAGCTCGCCCTACACCTGAAGCCGCCACGAGAAGTGATGCAAATATTTCTGAAGGCGCCGAACGGTCGGCTCTCCCTCGAAGTCAAGAGCTCAGACACCATAGAGGACGTCAAGAAAAGGATCCATGTTACATGGGGCATCCCGCCTCAATCCCATCTGGCCCTTGTCTTTGACGGGAGGCAACTAGAGGACGGATATGGACTGGATGGTTATGGCGTCTGTGTGGGGTCCACCCTCCACCTAACCCTTCATGGGTTAGGGTGGATGCTCATCTCTACAAGGCTGCCTAGTGCCCGCAAAAACCCCATAATTCCTCTTATGGTCTAGAGTTTAGATACCGTCGATGTATTCAAGGAGAAGCTCCAGGAATTGAAGAGGATTATAGCGTCCGAGCAGTGCATCAGCTTTCGGGGAGGGCAGCTAAACGATGGCCTCACCCTAGCGGACTGTGGCGTGGTGGAGAACTCGCTCCTCGATGTGATTCTCTGTCTGCATGGTACTAATTGCCCTAGTTGTGCGAGGGGCATTGCGCGTAGTAAATATTTGCAGTCCAAGACCCTATCCCTGGTCACTCTGAGACCAACAGATTCGCCGTTCTGGAAGGGGCTCATGAGAATCAAAGCTGTCTTCTTTAACAGAACGAGGTGTATTATCGGTGATGGTAACAACACGCGATTCGGGGAGGACATGTGGCTTGGCGATTCGCCATTGGCGACCCAGTATCCGTCCCTATATCGTATTGTTCAGCGTCGTGAGGCTCTTGTTGCCACGGTTATGCAGTCTGTTCCTCTAAACATTCAGTTCAGGAGGGTGCTTGTGGGTGATCGATGGGAAGCATGGCTTCACTTAGTCCGTAGACTGATGGAGGTTCAGTTTACTTCTCAGCCCGATCAGTTATGTTGAAAGCTTACTAGATCTGGAGAATTCACAGTTAAATCGATGTATATCGATATCATTAATTCTACTGTGATTCCCAGTTCCAAAGAGGTTTGGAAAGTTAAGGTTCCTTTGAAGATTAAAGTGTTTATGTGGTTTGTGCATAAATAAGTAATCTTAACAAAGGACAATTTAGTTAAGCGCAACTGGACAGGTTCTACTAGATGTAGTTTCTGTGATCGGGACGAGACTATTAAGCATCTCTTTTTTGACTGCCCGTTGGCACGAGGGTTGTGGCGCTCTGTGCAAATTGCCTTTAACATTACTCCTCCGACTTCGGTCAACACGTTATTCGGGGCATGGCTTGCTGGGATAGAGTCCGAAACAGCTAGACACATTCGTAGGAGTATATGCGTTGTTATGGGCAATTTGGAATTGCGAAATGATTTGGCTTTTAATGAACAACAACTATTCATTGTTTGCAGGTTTTGTTCGCCACTGACCGATCCGTATGTGGTCCTTACTCACTCCGACGGAGGCCAGGGAGCGTTTGGTTACTGGATCTGTCCGATGGGAGATGGTAGCGCGGGATATCTTCAACCGGTTTGGATGACGGTCATGTAATAGGATAGGCAATTAGTTTACCTATTTTTTATTTTTGCCTGCCGGTTGTGGCTTTTGGGCTCTTTATTTTGGCGTTCAGGCTCTGTGTGAGCTAGCCGTTGCTTTTGTTTGCAGACTTTACGACCTTGTGGAACTTCATTTTCTCTTTAATAAATGTGGCCGTATGCATCGTTTTAATGCAGAGGCCGGGGAGTCCTCCTTTTCAAAAAAGAAAAAGGGGAAAGACGTTGATTGAAGTTTAAAACTATTGTGTATTGGTAATACCCTTTTGAGGCCTTCTCATCAGCTAAGTACGATCTGCCATGAACAGTAGCTAATTTAAAACACACCTTTCATGGCCCTTTAACACCACGGGAAAGTATCCTGTACTCCAATGGAATGGGTGCTCCAGCTGCACTGTTCACACCAGAGCCGCTAGATTCACAATATAGGGCCAAGATGGAATCCAAACTCCCAACCCTTCGAGTTTTGCAAAAAGATCCTGATGTAAGTACAGAATACCTGTAACATTTCGATCACAAGATGTGCTGCTCACAGTTTGGAGTAGAAAGAGCACGACTGTACTATGGTTTGGCTCAGGTGCGCCTGGACCGTTGACATGTTTCAATGTACTAGAAGACGTCCTAATGTAGCATCTGTGGTACATGTTTTGTTTCCAAGCATTTTCTGAAAATTGGACCATTGAGTATCAATCTTAACTAAATGTGTAATTTCTGTCCAGCATGTGTACTAACTTTGTCTCCAAACAAAATGAAAAGATCTGTTCCAGTATAGACAGATACAAATGTTATATAAAGAAAGTTAATGTACAAAGCTTCGCATCAGCATGACACTTCATAAGATTAGCTTTATGGATAATATCCAGCAATTTTTTCAGCTACTCCTTTGTTGGCTTTCCGATCTAAATGATTCCAAACCTCAACTCCAATATGACCAGGAGCGTGTGTAACATCAAACAAAAATTGCCACTGGCTGCTAGGATAGCACTACCTTCAAAAAACTTAAACTGATATCCACACACAAAAAAAGAACTTGAACTCCAGAATTCACACTTGGAGCAATGGTTGTCATTGACTCCATCCTTCCCTGCCCGGTGCAGAAAAAGTGTTAGACATTACATTTAGCACAACAAAGAGTTACGTTCCCATGAGAGCTGTAGCACATCTAAAGGTCTAAATAAAATAACAATCCCATGCTAAAGCAGCGAAGAATGAAAATGTGTATGGAATGCATTGGCATTTATATGTACTAGGAAAAGACAGTGTTTGTGAGAAATCGTCCTGAGTACAGCAACATAATTTAGGATGTCTTTTATGCCATGGACACATAGAGTGATAGCACCAAAAAGGTAAATCTGTAGGAATGTAATGACATTTTGTCAACACTGTAGCCTGTAGTAACATATTGTTGGGCAACGTAGTAATTTCAAAAAAATTCCTACGCACACGCAAGATCATGGTGATGCATAGCAACGAGAGGGGAGAGTGTGTCCACGTACCCTCGTAGACCGAAAGCGAAGCGTTATGACAACGCTGTTGATGTAGTCGACGTCTTCACGATCCGACCGATCCAAGCACCGAACGTCACGGCACCTCCGTGTTCTGCACACGCTCAGCTCGATGGCGATCCCGGACCCCGATCCAGCAGGGTGTCGGGATGAGTTCGTCACAAGACGACGTGGCAGGACGATGATGATGTTCTACCGACGCAGGGCTTCGCCTAAGCACCGCAACGATACGACCGAGGTGGAATATGGTGGAGGGGGGCATCGCACACGGCTAAGGAACGATCACGAAGATCAACTTGTGTGTTCTAGGGTGCCCCCCTGCCCCCGTATATAAAGGAGCAAGGGGGGAGGCCGGCCGGCCCTAGGGGGCGCGCCAAGGAGGGGGGAGTCCTCCTCCTAGTGGGATTAGGACTCCCCTTTCCTAGTCCAACTAGGAAGAGAGAGGGGGAAGGAAAGAGAGGGAGAGGGAGAGGGAAAGAGGGGTCGCGCCCCCCACTCCCTATTCCAATTCGGACTCCCCATGGGGGGGCGCCACCTCCTGGGCTGCAGCCCACTCTCTCCCCTCAGGCCCACTAAGGCCCAATACTTCCCGAGGGGGTTTCGGTAACCCCTCCGGCACTCCGGTTTTCTCCGAAATCACTCGGAACGCTTCCGGTGTCCGAATATAGTCGTCCAATATATCGATCTTTATGTCTCGACCATTTCGAGAATCCTCGTCATGTCCGTGGTCATATCCGGGACTCCGAACAACCTTCGGTACATCAAAACTTATAAACTCATAATAAAACTGTCATCGTAACGTTAAGCGTGCGGACCCTACGGGTTCGAGAACTATGTAGACATGACCTAGAACTGTTTCCAGTCAATAACCAATAGTGGAACCTGGATGTTCATATTGGCTCCTACATATTCTACGAAGCTCTTTATCGGTCAAACCGCATAACAACATACGTTGTTCCCTTTGTCATCGGTATGTTACTTGCCCGAGATTTGATCGTCGGTATCCAATACCTAGTTCAATCTCGTTACCGGCAAGTCTCTTTACTCGTTCCGTAATACATCATCTTGCAACTAACTCATTAGTCACATTGCTTGCAAGGCTTATAGTGATGTGCATTACCGAGAGGGCCCAGAGATACCTCTCCGACAATCGAGTGACAAAACCTAATCTCGAAATACGCCAACCCAACATGTACCTTCAAGACACCAGAGCTCCTTTATAATCACCCGATTCGTTGTGACGTTTGGTAGCACCGAAAGTGTTCCTCCGTAAACGGAGTTGCATAATCTCATAGTTACAGGAACATGTATAAGTCATGAAGAAAGCAATAGCAACATACTAAACGATCAAGTGCTAGGCTAACGGAATGGGTCATGTCAATAACATCATTCTCCTAATGATGTGATCCCTTTAATCAAATGACAACACATGTCTATGGTTAGGAAACACAACCATCTTTGATTAATGAGCTAGTCAAGTAGAGGCATACTAGTGACGTCATGTTTGTCTATGTATTCACACATGTATCATGTTTCCGGTTAATACAATTCTAGCATGAATAATAAACATTTATCATGGTATGAGGAAATAAATAATAACTCTATTATTGCCTCTAGGGCATATTTCCTTCAGTCTCCCACTTGCACTAGAGTCAATAATCTAGATTACACAGTAATGATTCTAACACCCATGGAGTCTTGGTGCTGATCATGTTTTGCTTGTGGAAGAGGTTTAGTCAACGGGTCTGCAACATTCAGATCCGTATGTATCTTACAAATCTCTATGTCTCCCACCTGGACTTGGTCCCGGATGGAGTTGAAGCGTCTCTTGATGTGCTTGATCTTCTTGTGATATCTGGATTCCTTTGCCAAGGCAATTGCACCAGTACTGTCACAGAAGATCTTCATTGGTCCCGATGCATTAGGTATGACACCTAGATCGGAAATGAACTCTTTCATCCAGACTCCTTCATTTGCTGCTTCCGAAGCAGCTATGTACTCTGCTTCACATGTAGATCCCTCCACGACGCTTTGTTTAGAACTGCACCAACTTACAGCTCCACCGTTTAATAAAAACACGTATCCAGTTTGCGGTTTAGAATCGTCCGGATCAGTGTCAAAGCTTGCATCGACGTAACCATTTACGACTAGCTCTTTGTCACCTCCATATACGAGAAACATATCCTTAGTCCTTTTCAGGTATTTCAGGATGTTCTTGACCGCTGTCCAGTGATCCACTCCTGGATTACTATGGTACCTTCCTGCCAGGCTTATTGCTAAGCATACGTCAGGTCTGGTACACCGCATTGCATACATGATAGAGCCTATGGCTGAAGCATAGGGAATTCCTTTCATTTTCAATCTATCTTCTGCATAGGTCGGGCATTGAGTCTGACTCAACTTCACACCTTGTAATATAGGCAAGAACCCTTTCTTTGCCTGATCCATATTGAACTTTTCAACACTTTATCAAGGTATGTGCATTGTGAAAGTCCAATCAAGCGTCTTGATCTATCTCTATAGATCTTGATGCCTAATATGTAAGCAGCTTCACCGAGGTCTTTCATTGAAAAACTTTTATTCAAGTATCCTTTTATGCTATCCAGAAATTCTATATCATTTCCAATCAACAATATGTCGTCCACATATAATATCGAAATGCTCTGAGCTCCCACTCACTTTCTTGTAAATACAAGCTTCTCCAAAAGTCTGTATAAAACCATATGCTTTGATCACACTATCAAAGCGTTTATTCCAACTCCGAGAGGCTTGCACCAGACTATAAATTGATTGCTGGAGCTTGCACACTTTGTTAGCACCTTTTGGATCGACAAAACCTTCTGGTTGCATCATATACAACTCTTCTTCCAGAAATCCATTCAAGAATGCAGTTTTGACATCCATTTGCCAAGTTTCATAATCATAAAATGCAGCAATTGCTAACATGATTCAGACAGACTTAAGCATCGCTACGGGTGAGAAAGTCTCATCGTAGTCAACCCCTTGAACTTGTCGAAAACCTTTCGCAACAAGTCGAGCTTTATAGACAGTTACATTACCATCAGCGTCAGTCTTCTTCTTAAAGATCCATTTATTCTCAATGGCTCGCCGATCATTGGGCAAGTCAACCAAAGTCCATACTTTGTCTTCATACATGGATCCCATCTCAGATTTCATGGCTTCTAGCCATTTTGCGGAATCTGGGCTCATCATCGCTTCCTCATAGTTCGTAGGTTCGCCATGGTCAAGTAACATGACTTCCAGAATAGGATTACCGTACCACTCTGGTGCGGATCTTACTCTCGTAGACCTACGAAGTTCAGTAGAAACTTGATTTGAAGTTTCATGATCAATATCATTAGCTTCCTCACTAATTGGTGTAGTTGTCACAGGAACCGATTCTTGTGATGGACTAATTTCCAATAAGGGAGCAGGTATAGTTACCTCATCAAGTTCTACTTTCCTCCCACTCACTTCTTTCGAGAGAAACTCCTTCTCTAGAAAGGATCCGAATTTAGCAACAAAAATCTTGCCCTCAGATCTGTGATAGAATGTGTACCCAACAGTATCTTTTGTGTATCCTATGAAGACACATTTCTCCGATTTGGGTTCGAGCTTATCTGGTTGAAGTTTCTTCACATAAGCATCGCAACCCCAAACTTTAAGAAACGATAACTTTGGTTTCTTGCCAAACCATAGTTCATGAGGCGTCGTCTCAACGGATTTTGATGATGCCCTATTTAACATGAATGCGACCGTCTCTAAAGCATAACCCCAAAACGATAGCGGTAAATCAGTAAGAGACATCATAGATCGCACCATATCTAGTAAAGTACGATTACGACGTTCGGACACACCATTTCGTTGTGGTGTTCCGGGTGGCGTGAGTTACGAAACTATTCCGCATTGTTTCAAATGTAAACCAAACTCGTAACTCAAATATTCTCCTCCACAATCAGATCGTAGAAATTTTATTTTCTTGTTACGATGATTTTCTACTTCACTCTGAAATTCTTTAAAATTTTCAAATGTTTCAGACTTGTGTTTCATTAAGTAGATATACCCATATCTGCTCAAATCATCTGTGAAGGTGAGAAAATAACGATACCCGCCGCGAGTCTCAATATTCATTGGACCACAAACATCAGTATGTATGATTTCCAACAAATCAGTTGCTCGCTCCATAGTTCCGGAGAACGGCGTTTTAGTCATCTTGCCCATGAGGCACGGTTCGCAACTAGCAAGTGATTCATAATCAAGTGATTCCAAAAGTCCATCAGTATGGAGTTTCTTCATGCGCTTTATACCGATATGACCTAAACGGAAGTGCCACAAATAAGTTGCACTATCGTTATCAACTCTGCATCTTTTGGTTTCAACACTATGAATATGTGTATTACTACTATCGAGATTCAATAAAAATAGACCATTCTTCAAGGGTGCATGACAATAAAATATATTACTCATATAAATAGAATAACCATTATTCTCTGATTTAAATGAATAACCGTCTCGCATCAAACAAGATCCAGATATAATGTTCATGCTTAACGCTGGCACCAAATAACAATTATTTAGGTCTAAAACTAATCCCCATGGTAGATGTAGAGGTAGCGTGCCGACCGCGATCACATCGACTTTGGAACCATTTCCCACGCGCATCGTCACCTCGTCCTTAGCCAATCTTCGCAATCCGTAGTTCCTGTTTGGGTTGCAAATATTAGCAATGAACCAGTATCAAATACCAGGTACTCTGCGAGTATTAGTAAGGTACACATCAATAACATGTATATCACATATACCTTTGTTCACTTTGCCATCCTTCTTATCCGCCAAATACTTGGGGCAGTTCCGCTTCAAAGGTCTGCTTGCTTGTAGAAGCACTCGATCTCGTGCTTAGGTCCAGACTTGGGTTTCTTCTCTTGAGCAGCAACTTGTTTGCTGTTCTTCTTGAAGTTCCCCTTCTTATTCCCTTTGCCCTTTTTCTTGAAACTGGTGGTCTTGTTGACCATCAACACTTGATGCTCCTTCTTGATTTCTACCTCCGCGGCTTTTAGCATTGCGAAGAGCTCGGGAATAGTCTTGTCCACCCCTTGCATATTATAGTTCATCACGAAGCTCTTTTAGCTTGGTGGCAGTGATTGAAGAATTCTGTCAATGACACTATCATCAGGAAGATTAACTCCCAGTTGAATCAAGTGGTTATTATACCCAGACATTTTGAGTATGTGTTCACTTGTGAACTATTCTCCTCCATCTTGCAGCTATAGAACTTATTGGAGACTTCATATCTCTCAATCCGGGCATTTGCTTGAAATATTAATTTCAACTCCTGAAACATCTCATATGCTCCATGACGTTCAAAACGTCGTTGAAGACCCAGTTCTAAGCCGTAAAGCATGGCACACTCGAACTATCGAGTAGTCATCAGCTTTGCTCGCCAGACGTTCTTAACGCCGTCGGTTACATCAGAAGCAGTTCTGGCACCCAGCGGTGCTTCCAGGACGTAATTCTTCTGTGCAGCAATGAGGATAATCCTCAGGTTACGGACCCAGTCCGTGTAATTGCTACCATCACCTTTCAACTTTGCTTTCTCAAGGAATGCATTAAAATTCAACGGAACAACAGCACGAGCCATGTATCTACAACAAACATAGACATGCAAAATACTATCAGGTACTAAGTTCATGATAAATTTAAGTTTAATTAATCATATTACTTAAGAACTCCCACTTAGACAGACATCTCTCTAGTCATCTAAGTGATCACGTGATCCAAATCAACTAAACCATGTCCGATCATCACGTGAGATGGAGTAGTTTCAATGGTGAACATCACTATGTTGATCATATCTACTATATGATTCACATTCGACCTTTCAGTCTCCGTGTTCCGAGGCCATATCTGTTATATGCTAGGCTCGTCAATTTTAACCTGAGTATTCTGCGTGCGCAACTGTTTTGCACCCGTTGTATTTGAACGTAGAGCCTATCACACCCGATCATCACGTGGTGTCTCAAAGACGAAGAACTTTCATAGCGGTGCATACTCGGGAGAACACTCCTTGATAATTTTAGTGAGAGATCATCTTAAAATGCTACTGTCAATCAAAGCAAGATAAGATGCATAAAGGATAAACATCACATGCAATAAATATAAGTGATATGATATGGCCATCATCATCTTGTGCTTGTGATCTCCATCTCCGAAGCACCGTCTTGATCACCATCGTCACCAGCGCGACACCTTGATCTCCATCGTAGCATCGTTGTCGTTACGCCATCTATTGCTTCTACGACTATCGCTACCTCTTAGTGATAAAGTAAAGCAATTACTGATGCGTTGCATTTCATACAATAAAGCGACAACCATATGGCTCCTGCCAGTTGCCGATAACTTCGGTTACAAAACATGATCATCTCATACAATAAAATATAGCATCACGTCTTGACCATATCACATCACAACATGCCCTGCAAAAACAAGTTAGACGTCCTCTACTTTGTTGTTGCAAGTTTTACGTGGCTGCTACGGGCTGAGCAAGAACCGTTCTTACCTACGCATCAAAACCACAACGATAGTTCATCAAGTTAGTGCTGTTTTAACCTTCGCAAGGACCGGGCGTAGCCACACTCGGTTCAACTAAAGTTGGAGAAACAGACACCCGCCAGCCACTTGTGTGCAAAGCACGTCGGTAGAACCAGTCTCGCGTAAGCATACGCGTAATGTCGGTCCGGGCCGCTTCATCCAACAATACCGCCGAACCAAAGTATGACATCCTGGTAAGCAGTATGACTTGTATCGCCCACAACTCACTTGTGTTCTACTCGTGCATATAACATCAGCGCATAAAACCAGGCTCGATACCACTGTTGGGGAACGTAGTAATTTCAAAAAAATTCCTACGCACACGCAAGATCATGGTGATGCATAGCAACGAGAGGGGAGAGTGTGTCCACGTACCCTTGTAGACCGAAAGAGGAAGCGTTATGACAACGCGGTTGATGTAGTCGTACGTCTTCACGATCCGACCGATCCAAGCACCGAACGTACGGCACCTCCGTGTTTTGCACACGTTCAGCTCGATGGCGATCCCGGACTCCGATCCAAAGCAGGTGTCGGGATGAGTTCCGTCGACGACGGCGTGGTGACGATGATGATGTTCTACCGACGCAGGGCTTCGCCTAAGAACCGCAACGATACGACCGAGGTGGAATATGGTGGAGGGGGGCACCACACACGGCTAAGGAACGATCACGAAGATCAACTTGTGTGTTCTAGGGTGCCCCCCTGCCCCCGTATATAAAGGAGCAAGGGGGGAGGCCGGCCGGCCCTAGGGGGCGCGCCAAGGAGGGGCGGAGTCCTCCTCCTAGTGGGAGTAGGACTCCCCTTTCCTAGTCCAACTAGGAAGAGAGAGGGGGAAGGAAAGAGAGGGAGAGGGAGAGGGAAAGAGGGGCCGCGCCCACCCTCCCTAGTACAATTCGGACTCCCCATGGGGGGAGGGCGCGCCACCTCATGGGCTGCAGCCCTCTCTCTCCCCTCAGGCCCACTAAGGCCCAATACTTCCCCGGGGGGTTCCGGTAACCCCTCGGGCACTCCGGTTTTCTCCGAAATCACTCGGAACGCTTCCGGTGTCCGAATATAGTCGTCCAATATATCGATCTTTATGTCTCGACCATTTCGAGACTCCTCGTCATGTCCGTGATCACATCCGGGACTCCGAACAACCTTCGGTACATCAAAACTTATAAACTCATAATAAAATTGTCATCGTAACGTTAAGCGTGCGGACCCTACGGGTTCGTGAACTATGTAGACATGACCTAGAACTGTTTCCAGTCAATAACCAATAGTGGAACCTGGATGTTCATATTGGCTCCTACATATTCTACGAAGATCTTTATCGGTCAAACCGCATAACAACATACGTTGTTCCCTTTGTCATCGGTATGTTACTTGCCCGAGATTTGATCGTCGGTATCCAATACCTAGTTCAATCTCGTTACCGCAAGTCTCTTTACTCGTTCGTAATACATCATCTTGCAACTAACTCATTAGTCACATTGCTTGCAAGGCTTATAGTGATGTGCATTACCGAGAGGGCCCAGAGATACCTCTCCGACAATCGGAGTGACAAAACCTAATATCAAAATACGCCAACCCAACATGTACCTTCGAAGACACCTGTAGAGCTCCTTTATAATCACCCGATTCGTTGTGACGTTTGGTAGCACACAAAGTGTCCCTCCGTAAGCGGGAGTTGCATAATCTCATAGTTACAGGAACATGTATAAGTCATGAAGAAAGCAATAGCAACATACTAAACGATCAAGTGCTAGGCTAACGGAATGGGTCATGTCAATCACATCATTCTCCTAAAGATGTGATCCCTTTAATCAAATGACAACACATGTCTATGGTTAGGAAACACAACCATCTTTGATTAATGAGCTAGTCAAGTAGAGGCATACTAGTGACGTTATGTTTGTCTATGTATTCACACATGTATCATGTTTCCGGTTAATACAATTCTAGCATGAATAATAAACATTTATCATGATATGAGGAAATAAATAATAACTTTATTATTGCCTCTAGGGCATATTTCCTTCACATATTGCAAGTGTTAATGAAGCTCAATCTTTTGCCTTCAAGTAGAATCTCACTCTTGTGCCAACAACCACTTCACGTTCAGGACTTGAACAGGTAGATAAAATTACTTGGTACTCATCAACTAATGTACACTGTCAGACCATATGTAGCTGAAATTTTCCTATACACAATTGCTAGAATATATAGTATGTACAAAATATAGCAATTTCGTTGATTAATTTTGCGCCGCGCACTCCTATACAGAGAGATATAAACATATTCTACTCAAGATAGGATTGGCTACAAGCTACAACTCACAAATCAGCATAAAGGGAACAATGGATTATATATAAAATACATAATAATAACACAAATCAGTAACATCCAAAAGCATACCTGAAGGCTGGGAGTTCTCTTCTCTGGCGTCAGCACATGGCGGAGCTGGCCGCTGTGTATGGCTGTGGAGGGGGTTGCGCAGACTTGGATAACGGCTGGGAAGGGGTGGGGCGAGTTGTCCGCTGGAAGTCCTGCCGCAGCCCACGGCGAGGTCCGCCGCAGCCCACGGCGAGGTCCGCCGCCGGGCCGCCGATAACCAAGCCTGTTCGTGTTCCTTCTGTTCCAAACTGGGAATAAGCACAGCTAAGTGGTGTGGACACTACAGCTATTCTTAGCTTACGTGGGGCTTATTTACAAAATTCGAAGGATGGGGGGTTCGCGTTCCATCTTATTCCTGTATTTTGTATCTAACGGCTCTGCTCTGGCGGTGCAGCCGGAGCACCCAGTAGGATACTTTCCCTCTTAACACCACCACCAATATTTTTGTATTTTTAGTGGGATATTTTTGTGTTTCATTTCTTGTGCGTTACAGAATGTGGGTTACAAATGTTGTCACATGATGGTGTCTTTGTGCACAATTATTTTATGAAGTTTTTAGGAGCGTGGATTTTGTATGCTCCTATGTAGCTACACCTTCTATCTAGGCCATCCAGTTTTGCATTAAGATTTGTGTTCTATCACTGTAGAAATTTCACCTTGTTTCTATCAAACAAAACAACATTTGAAGTTGAAACTTTCCAAGTCAACAACAAACAAATACAACACTGCACAGAAAATGTTTCAATTTGTTTGAAAAAATGTCTAAATTGATATAGTTGTATTGTAATATTAACCATCATAGAAATTTCCGGTGCACCAACAAAATCATGAAACATTTATGCATAAATATTGACACTTCAATATATTACTCATATGGCATTGACCTGCAAAGTTTCAAGTTCAAATATTTTTCTGTTAGGGAGAAACACAAAAGAGAAAGTTACATGCACGGATCTGAACACAAATACAGACGACCTAGATAGATGGTGTACATGTCATAGATGGTGTACTTGCCATGTAGTGCGTATAGATTTTTTTTCAAAGGCAAACTGCAAATTTTGACCAACCACTAGTAGAAAAAGGGGTATTTGTCTCGGTTCATAAGGGCCTTTAGTCCTGGTTCTTACACAAACCAGGACTAAAGGCCGTCCACGTGGCCGCTACCTGGAGGTCCACCTTCGGTCTCGGTTGGTAACACCAACCGGGACTAAAGGAAATTTTATGATTTTTTTTGAAAATATTCTTTTTTAAAAAAATTTTGAAATTTTTTTATTTTCAAAATTTTGAATTATTTTAACCTCTAATCTCTAATCACCATCATCACTGCTCAATATAACCTCTAATCTCTAATCACCCTTCATCATTCCAAATCATCTAACTTCCCGGACGGTCACCCATCTCACTACTCCAGCCTAAGCACGCTTAACTTCCGGGTTCTATTCACCCTCGTTTCCAAGTCTGCACTTGTTGTTTTCCTGACAATAGTAAGATGTCAATCCTATTAACCCTCAGGAATTTAGCTTGAGCATGAAGTCACACATTTCACTGTTTGAGTTTGAAATTATTGTTCTAAAAAACAATAATTATTTAGTAACACTAATATTTCTTGAATAAGTAGTTTGACCACAGTTTGACCAGATTTGACCAAAATGCAAAAACACTGAAATAATTATTTAGTAACACTACTATTTCTTGAATAAGTAGTTTGACCATTGTTTGACCACAGTTTGACCAGATTTGACCAAAATTCAAAAAAACTGAAATAATTATTTAGTAACACTAATATTCTTGAATAATTATTTAGTAACACTAATACTTCTTGAATAAGTAGTTTGACCAGATTTAACAAAAATTAAAAAAAAACTAAAATTTGAGCATAGCTTTTTTTCCTTTTAGAATTTTAGGATTCTAAAAATTTGCAAACAGGCCATAGGCCGTCAAAATCGGATGCGGATTTTCGTGCTGAACGTTTTGATATATTATACGTTTTTTTCTGACATAGTATGCAAAAGTTATAGCCGTTTTACATTTTCCCTACACTTTTTGCAAAACATGTACAAATTTAAGTTTCTAAATTTTCCTAACTAGTAGATGTAGTAACATAACTACATCTCGAAGGATTTTAATTTTTAAAGTTTTATCATTTTCTTTTGCTTTTTACAAAACTGAAAAGGCGATCCACGTTGGGGGGGGGGGTACAGTTTGAAAATGGGACCTTTAGTACCGGTTCGTGCCACGAACCGATACTAATGCCTCAAACCCCATTAGTACCGGTTCGTGGCACCAACCGGGACTAAAGGTCCCATTTGAACTGGGACTAATGCCTTTGCCGCATGAACCGGGACCAACCGAGACTAATGGGCTAACCCGGCCTGGACCAAAGCCCTGTTTTCTACTAGTGAACTTTATAGGGAAAACTATTTATGTCTATGATACCAAATATATAAAATATTACATCTGCTCCAAATTAGTTGTCTCAAATTTGTCTACATCTGGATCTAGACAAATCTAGACAATTAATTCAGGGCAGAGGGAGTATGAAACTACTACATCTTATGATAAATCTAATGATATATTTTTGGTATTCTAGATATAAATGTTTTCCTAAACAAACTTGGTCAAAATTTGTGAGATTAGACTTCTCAAAAAATCTATATGCTCTACATTATGGAATGGAGGGAGTATCAAAGAATCGTAGTTTCAGTTGAACCCGGTGAAAATTGGATATCTACCGCAAGAACAAGTCTTAATTGAGTCATATTATTATAACAGTAAAATCAACATTTAAACCAGTCCACAGAATAAGAGAGGGTAATTTGGTCATTCAGCATGTTTCAGCATCAGCCGCAGCCGCTACAACAGAACTACCAAATTGTTGTACCTCAGCTTCAACCTTTCAACCGCAGCTAGCAGCTATAGCCACTCCTTTTAGCCGGAGTCGTTGCAGCTGCAGCCGTGAAAGTTGCAGTCCAAACAAACACACCCTTACCATATTTACATTTTTCTACAAGTTATAACCAGAGCGTTGCACCAATTGCATCACATTTCTGCGCGCATAAGATAGACACACATAGCGGCAAAGTGGCCAAGGCTATGGAGGTAGATGGTAACTAGAGTGAAGGTGAAGCGCAAGGTTAATGACACTTTTAGCAAACATCTATCCAAAGTTTCAAACAAGCCATAAGAATTCGTTCAAAAGTAATAACTATTATTTCACATTTGTTGATCCAAGTTGTGGAGCAACCAACGTGTGGGAGGAGACCTGTCAATTGAGTTAGAGGTCGTTAGGGTCGCTGAGATAGGCGAGCAAAGGCTTGATCTTGCGGTGTCCACCATTGGATATCACTAGCGGGAGGCATTGGCACGGATAGAGGCGTTTTATTGCGGCAGCGGTGCTGGCAAGGGGAGGAGAAAAAAGATGACCAAGGATGAACATATAATCTGGAATCCCGTGATTCAAAGGTTTTGATATAATGTTTAGAAAGAAAAGGAAAATATAACAACTTCCGAGTTATATATAGTCCCTTGTTTTTTTTTTTGAGAGAGAGAGTGAAAATGTGCAGTCCATTGTTTTTTCAGCTAATAGCAAACTGGTTCAGTAGTTAAGTGGTCTGATCTTGGTCGTATCATCTCTCACCGAAATTATACTATATATATGCTTATCTTTACATATAGGTGCACCTTATCATATTTATCAAACAATAACCAACGGGAAACTGGTGAGCACTAACCCGAAAAGTCTTCTGAACTGCCAAAAGTGAAGAGGTGCGGACAATCAATTCTGGCACTACAACTTCACAAGGGAGAGAACCCCGCTCCCATATAAAATTGACAGGGAGTCCCCAAACGGGGCAAGAACACTCGTTTACCCGCCTCCTGTCTCCATCGTCCAGGTACACTTCGAATCTTTGATCTGGTACCCTTGTTATTATGCACTGGTGATCTGCACAAGATACCTCACCAGTCTTAACTAGTCCTTGTCTGACGCTGTATCATCTGTTGGGAAGGATTTCTAGTGTTTTGTGCGCTGAGACTCTGATTCAACAGATGGAGATCTCCGTGAAGACCCTCACCGGCCAGACCATCGCCATCAAGGCCGATCCTTCAGACACCATCTACGTCGTCAAGGCGAAGATCCAGGACCAGCAGCGCCTCGTTTTTGGCGGGGAGGAGCTGGAGGATGGGCGTACTCTGGCTCACTACGACGTCCGAGATAAATCAACTCTCCAGCTGGACCTGCGCGAGGCCGAAAAGGGCGTCCCCGTGGCCGATCATAACTCTGGCTTAGTCGGGGGGAAGCCGGATGGAGGTCGCACCCTGGCGGACTATGGCATCAAGAATCAGGACACCATTCACCTCCTACTGCCACGACGCTTCCGCGGTGAGACTTGATGCATGGGTGCTGGATCAGTTTTCTTCACGTACGGTGCATGCATGCATGCATGGCCGGGAATAACCTAGCGCAAGAGTTTTCTTCACGTGCGGTGCAAGGAGTAACGCTACACTTACGGACACATTCTGTTACAGGGAACGTACGGGCTGATGTGGAAAAATCTTAGGGGTTAGTTTGGATTTAGGGTGGCCCACAGCGAGAAATCAGGGGGGCAAAGGATTAATTCAAAGAAGACACGTACGTCAGTAACTTTCTTCCCGTGCCAACTCGCCCGTAAGTCTAGTATTTTCGCGGTGCAAGCACTATGTTGTCTACAAATGCTTTGTGAGTCTCTGGTTGCATGCCGTTATTAACACAATCAAGTGTTAAAAAGCAGTGCGGAGCTTGGGACACATCTTAGGAGGGGCAAATGGGCTGGGGGGGGGGGGGAGGGGGCAACCAACATCAGGTTTAGGCTAGATTTCTATCAATCTATGGGAAATTTACTCATGATAATATGAACAAGTCTCCTAGCGGGGGCGATGGCCCAGGTTGATCTCCACTAAGCTCCACCACTGTTAAAAAGGGCTTATTGCAGGCTGGGCCATGGGATCTTGACTCTTTTTTTGTTTCCGGGGAAGGGGATCTTGACTTTTGTATTGTATATCTAAATTAGGCCATTTAGGCAAAAATCTAACATGACATCATATTTACTCCCTACGTTCACTGTTATAAGACTTTTTGTATATTTCAAATACGGACTATATACGGATTGAAATGAGTGAACAAACACATTAAAACACTTCTGTATACATCCAATTCAGAAAAAATTGAAACATCTTATAATATCGAACGGAGTAAGTAATAATGAAAGAGAGTTTTGCCATATCAGAGGGAGAGGGAGAGGGAGAGGGAGAGGGAGAGAGAGTGAGAGAGAGAGAGAACATGTAGTAAATAGGCATATGGACCAAAGGTACATGTCAACAGAGAGGTTCAGAACCTACTAGTTTGCTGGAAACTTTGGTGCAATATCATATTCAGCCATGGTAGTGAAGCCAAGATGGTTGTATGACGTAGGAAACTCCAGTGCAACAGTGTATTCAATCATGGTGGTGAAGAGGAGATGGTTGTATACCATAGCGGAAGTAGATAGACGACCATTGAGGATGTAATCAAATTTGAGCGACGTCGCACTGATATGCTCCCCAAAACTTTATCGCCCCTCACCCAATGCGGGTATTCAAGAGACGCGATTTCGGAGGCCCAATCTCGTGGATGGTTGTGCACGCAGTCTCAGCAGTAAGCTCCTGGATGGTGACCTTGATATCTGTAAACTGGGTGAATCAAATCTTGTAATAGAGTGTCGTGTGTTTCAGTAATATGGTTTCCTACTTAAATGGAATGGAAGTATTGAATCAATAGATATTTTGCCTGGTTTGTCTACTCCACTGTTTTCTTTTGTGCGGAAGTCTGCCCTGAGTTACTCATGGCCTCATGGGTTTATGAGCATTTGAAATGCGCAGAGACCTTTCAAGGAGGTGGACATTAGGGTGAAGAAACAATATCCATTAGTGCGATTGTTTGCTTGGATGGTATGTAGGGCGAGTTCTTTTTGTTGATTCTCGCAGAAACCGACTCTGAGAGAATCAATAAAGAACTGACCCAAGATCTGTTTTCAGTATTGTTGCTTGCCTTATTATTTTTTTCATTACAACTCATTAATGGATCCACTGAATGCACAATATTGGACAGTATTGGTTGGATAAACCATTGATACGTGCTTTTGCAGATTCAGGTGGTTGTCCACAACTTTCCTGCATGTTGTTAGTAATGTTCTTTTGCCTTGCGTAGCTTATTTTAGAATGGAAAGACTTATTAATCCTGGTTCTTAGAGCATCTCTGGCTGATCCTTTATAATTTAACTCCGTATATGCTTCCTCAAATTTAACTCCCTAAACATGACGGAGTTAAATAGTGGTCAGACCTAACTGAACCCCTATATTTAAGTTCCTAAATTTTTTGTTTTGACTAATTCTTATATCCATCGGCGCAAACATTTCAGACAATTGCACAATATTTCATCAATCATTTGAATGATTGAAATCTAACATACGCAACAAATAAACCATAAACATACATATAGTTCGTACAATCCAAGGGTTCAAATTAAAACATGCCTATAGTTCATCCAAAATCCACCACATCGATCAAGTTTGTTCCACGAAAACCACATCATAGCATGTCTTATGTCGTGGAAAGAGCCCCATCGATGCACGAAGTCAAGCACTTCGTTCTCATCACCACCAAGGAAAGCACCAAGGCCACCACCATCACCATCAAAGAAACCACCACGGCCACCATCATCTCCTCCATGTCCACCACCTTCTCCTATGTCTACCACGAGGAAGGAGGGTTTTCCCCCCCTCCCCTCGCGTCGCTCCCGCGAGCGACCGAGGGGATAACCCTAGCCGCCGGCGCTGCCCTCCTCCCCTCCTCCTCCCTCGCCGCTTCGTCCGCGCCGCCAGCAAAGCCCGGGGTGTCTTGGCGGCGGCAGGCCCCTCTCTCCCCACTCGTGGAGGCTGGCGCGGGCGGGCTCTCCCGGCGGCGGCGCTGGGCTGCACTCGCGGCGGTGGCCGATGTTGCAGGCCTGGCGCGGAGGGCTGGACGTGGGAGGCTGGCGCGTTTGTGCCTGCGACGGCGGCGTTTCCTGTGCGGCCGGATCTGGCTCAAGACGGCGCGGGCTGCGGGTGGCTCGGGCTGCTGGTGGCCATCTCTGTCGTGGCCGCGGCAGGTGGTGGCGGCTTCGCGGCAGTTGGTGGTGGTGGTGCGGGCCGGAGGTTGGAGACGACGGCCGCGTCGGCTCGTTCAGATCTGACCTCGCGGCGGCGCGGGCCGCGAAGGCTGGGGCTGCGGGCGACGGCCATGACCGTGGCCCCTCGGCTGGTCGGGTGGCGGCGCGATGGCGGTGGCTGCGGGTGCGGCCCGGCGGCTGCTGTGGTGGTGGCAGGTTGGTTGCGGCGGCGACCAGTTTGTCTGGCGTCGGCCCGTCTCAGGCTGCTCAGACGCCTCGACCCTCTCCTCGGTGTCCGTTCGCGTCTCGCGGAGGGCTGGCCTTCTCCGGATGCGGTCCATCTTCCGTCTCGCACCCGTGCCGTAGGGACCGAGCTAGTCTCGCGATTGGCGGCAGGACCGCCCGTCTCGCGCCCGGCAGCAGGATCTGCGCTTGTCTCGCCCGGCAGCAGACCAGCCCGTCTCGCGCCCGGCGGCTGGACTGCGCTCGTCTCGCGCCCGGTGTAGCAGGATGGCTCGATGGAGGCTTGTTGTGGCCGGCCTATTGGGTCTCGGCGTTGGGTCCGGCCAGGGGTGTGTAAGGCGAATCCTTTCAGCCCGTCTCTGCGGTGGGGGCAGCAGTGGGGCTCGAGGGACTTGGTGTCAGGGTCTTGGATTTCGGGGCGGCGGCCCTGGTAGTGGTGGCGCGGTGCTCATGGGCAAAGCTCGTGCCTCGGTGCTGCCCGGCTACCACGGCCGTGTGGGCGGCGTGGTAGCCGGGGTGTAGCGATCGGTGGCGGTGAATGTTGGCCGGGGTGAAAACCTACTCTTTCCTCACGGACAGGCGACGGCGAAGATCGCTCCCTTCCTGAAGGCGTCGTCGCGGCTATCGTTGCCCGTCGTGGTGCTCAGGGAAACTCGATCCTCGGATCGGGCGGTGGCGACGCCCGGTCGTATCCTTCTGAAGGCACCGCCTTGGAGCCCACGGTCGTCATATGCGGCTTCACTTCTTCGACTGAAGCCCCCGGCGGCTCTTGTAGTGCTAGGGAGTGTGTTGCTGCGATCAGCGCCTATGTATCCTACCTTGGGTGTGTGTGTGCGTTTGTGGTGGGTCAGTGCGGTTGTACCAGACATTGTTGATCTTTGCTTTATATATATTAGGACAATGCCCGTGCGTTGCAACGGGATATAAATATTCTAGTACGTTAGCTCGTGATTTACCTGTCCATATAAATGCGAGTGTGTAAATAAATATTTATCAAATCATGCTCGTATTTCCTTTTAATTAGTTTGATAATAAGTTGGGAGTAAAATTTTGATAAGTAAATTAAGGAGGAATTGCTTTAGAAGGTAAGTAAGTTAAGATGATTGATTATCATGCGGGGAAGATACAGGCAAAAGGCATGGTGGAAAGAAAAAACATGAGGAAGGAAAAGAATTGGGTGAAGGGACGTGGTGGGATGGCGGAGAACCGGTTGCCAAAGCATTCTGCTGGCAAGAAACGAGCACTACTCTTTTTTTAAAGTAGTAGAGATATATAGGTAACTGCCTCACATTGCAACGGGTGAACCTTATATATGGGTGGATGATATATTCACGCTATGCTATCAAGAATGAGTATAACCAAAACTTCAGTGGGATTCACTTTGCTTTTGTTAAGTATCAGGCAATGCATGCATTTTTTTCAAATATAAAGATATATAGTTAGTGTATGGTTGAATGCCTCATGCTATATGTCAGGAGAACCTATCTTCAATTTCCTTTCCGGCAATAAAAACAATATAATATGTTAAATATGTATCACAAAATCACAACAAGTCCATGCATTAGGAGCAACCTCTTGCAATATAGGTAATGCCAAGGGGGCTTCTCTTGGATCCCATAATCTTCACGTAGTGTATTGTGTCACTGTATGCTGAAGGAAATATGCCCTAGAGGCAATAATAAAGTTATTATTTATTTCCTTATATCATGATAAATGTTTATTATTCATGCTAGAATTGTATTAACCGGAAACATAATACATGTGTGAATACATAAACCTACAGAGTGTCACTAGTATGCCTCTACTTGACTAGCTCGTTAATCAAAGATGGTTATGTTTCCTAACCATGAACAAGGAGTTGTTATTTGATTAACGGGATCACATCATTGGTTGAATGATCTGATTGACATGACCCATTCCATTAGCATAGCACCTGATCGTATAGTTTGTTGCTAGTGCTTTTCTTCATGACTTATACATGTTCCTATGACTATGAGATTATGCAACTCCGCTTGCCCGAGGAACACTTTGGGTGCTACCAAACGTCACAACGTAATGGGTGATTATAAAGGTACATTACAGGTGTCTCCGAAGGTACATGTTGGGTTGGCATATTTCGAGATTAGGATTTGTCACTCCGATTGTCGGAGAGGTATCTCTGGGCCCTCTCGGTAATGCACATCACATAAGCCTTGCAAGCATTGCAACTAAATGTGTTAGTTGTGAGATGATGTATTACGGAACGAGAAAAGAGACTTGCCAAGAACGAGATTGAACTAGGTATTGGATACCGACGATCGAATCTCGGGCAAGTAACATACCGATGACAAAGGGAACAACGTATGTTGTTATGCGGTCGATCGATAAAGATCTTCGTAGAATATGTAGGAGCCAATATGGGCATCCAGGTCCCGCTATTGGTTATTGACCGAGAGGTGTCTCGGTCATGTCTACATAGTTCTCGAACCCGTAGGGTCCGCACGCTTAACGCTTCGATGACAGTTTTATGAGTTTATATGATATTGATGTACGAAGGTTGTTCGAGTCCGGATGAGATCACGGACATGACGAGGAGTCTCGAAATGGTCGAGACATAAAGATTGATATATTGGAAGCCTATGTTTGACTCCGAATCACTCCGGGTGAAATTGGGAATTTTATCGAGTACCGGGGTTACGGAACCTCCCGGGGGGTCAATGGGCCTTGATGGGCCTTAGTGGAAAGGAGGAAAGGGGCCCAAGTGCTGGCCGCACCTTCCCCCCTTCCCTAGTCCTATTAGGACTAGGAGAAGGGGGTGGCGCCCCCTCTCTCCCTTCCCACTTGGCCAATCCTAGTTGGACTAGGATTGGGGGGGAGGAATCCTACTCCCGGTGGGAGTAGGACTCCCAGGCGCAGCCCTTGGTGGCCGGCCAGCCCCTCCCCTTCCCTCCTTTATATACAGGGGCAGAGGGCACCCCATGAGACACAAGTTGATCATTGAGATCGTTCCTTAGCCGTGTGCGGTGCCCCCTTCCACTAAACTACACCTCGAATATACCGTTGCGGAGCTTAGGCGAAGCCCTGCGCCGGTGGAACATCATCATCGTCACCACGCCGTCAGGTCTTGTGAAACTCTCCTCAACACTCGGCTGGATCGGAGTTCGAGGGACGCCATCGAGCTGAACGTGTGCAGAACTCGGAGGTGCCGACGTTCGGTACTTGGATCGGTTGGATCGGGAAGAAGTACGACTACTTCCTCTACGCTGCGTCAACGCTTCCGTTGCTGGTCACGAGGGTACGTGAGACAACACTCTCATCTCGTTGCTATGCATCACCATGGTCTTGCGTGATCGTAGGAAAATTTTTGAAATTACTACGTTCCCCAACAGTGGCATCCGAGCCTGGTTTTATGCGTTGATGTCATATGCACGAGTAGAACACAAGTGAGTTGTGGGCGATACAAGTCATACTACCTACCAGCATGTCATACTTTGGTTCAGCGGTATTGTGAGATGAAGCGGCCGGACCGACATTACGCCAGACGCTTACGCGAGACTGGTTTCACCGCTGTGAGCACTCGTTGCTTAAAGGTGACTGGCGGGTGTCTGTCTCTCTCACTTTAGTTGAACCGAGTGTGGCTACGCCCGGTCCTTGAGAAGGTTAAAACGGAGTCTATTTGACGAAGTATCGTTGTGGTTTTGATGCGAGGTAAGAACGGTTCTTGCTCAGCCCGTAGCAGCCACGTAAAACTTGCAACAACAAAGTAGAGGACGTCTAACTTGTTTTTGCAGGGCATGTTGTGATGTGATATGGTCAAGACGTGATGCTATATTTTATTGTATGAGATGATCATGTTTTGTAACCGAGTTATCGGCAATGGCAGGAGCCATATGGTTGTCGCTTATTGTATGAAATGCAACGCCATGTAATTGCTTTACTTTATCACTAAGGAGTAGCGATAGTCGTAGAAGCAATAGTTGGCGAGACGACAACGATGCTACGATGGAGATCAAGGTGTCGCGCCGGTGACGATGGTGATCATGGCGGTGCTTCGAGATGGAGATCACAAGCACAAGATGATGATGGCCATATCATATCACTTATATTGATTGCATGTGATGTTAATCCTTTATGCATCTTATCTTGCTTTGATTGACGGTAGCATTATAAGATGATCCCTTACTAAATTATCAAGAAGTGTTCTCCCGAGTATGCACCGCTGCGAAAGTTCTTCGTCTGAGACACCACGTGATGATCGGGTGTGATAGGCTCTACGTTCAAATACAACGGTGCAAAACAGTTGCACACGCGAATACTCAGGTTATACTTGACGAGCTATGCATATAAGATATGACCTCGGAACACGGAGACCGAAAGGTCGGCGTGAATCATATAGTAGATATGATCAACATATTGATGTTCACCATTGAAACTACTCCATCACACGTGATGATCGGTCATGGTGTAGTTGATATGGATCACGCAATCACTTAGAGAATTGGAGGGATATTTATCTAAGTGGGAGTTCTTAAGTAATATGATTAATTGAACTTAAATTTATCATGAACTTAGTCCTGGTAGTATTTTGCAAATTATGTTGTAGATCAATAGCTCGCGTTGTTGCTTCCCTATGTTTTTATATGTGTTCCTAGAGAAAATTGTATTGAAAGATGTTAGTAGCAATGATGCGGATTGGATCCGTGATCTGAGGTTTATCCTCATTGCTGCGCAGAAGAATTATGTTCTTAATGCACCGCTAGGTGACAGACCTATTGCAGGAGCAGATGCGAGGCGTTATGAACGTTTGGCTAGCTCAATATGAGCGAATCTGAGGCGTTATGAACGTTTGGCTAGCTCAAAATGATGACTACTTGATAGTTTAGTGCACCATGCTTAACGGCTTAGAATCGGGACTTCAAAGACGTTTTGAACGTCATGGACCATATGAGATGTTCCAGGAATTGAAGTTAATATTTCAAGCAAATACCGAGTTGAGAGATATGAAGTCTCCAACAAGTTCTATAGCTAAAAGATGGAGGAGAATCGCTCAACTAGTGAGCATGTGCTCAGATTGTCCGAGTACTTCAATCACTTGAATCAAGTGGGAGTTAATCTTCCAGATAAGATAGTGATTGACAGAATTCTCTAGTCACCATCACTAAGTTAGTAGAACTTCGTGATGAACTATAGTATGCAAGGGATGACGAAAAAGATTCTCGAGCTCTTCGCGATGCTAAAATCGGCGAAGGTAGAAATCAAGAAAAACATCAAGTGTTGATGGTTGACAAGACCACTAGTCTCAAGGAAAATGGCAAAGGAAGAAGGGAACTTTAAAAGGAACGGCAAGCAAGTTGCTGCTCGAGTGAAGAAGCCCAAGTCTAGACCTAAGCACGAGACCGAGTACTTTTGCTGCAATGGAACTGGTCTTTGGAAGCGAACTACCCCTGAATATTTGGTGGATAAGAAGGATGGCAAAGTGAACAAGGTTATATTTGATATACAGGTTATTGATGTGTGCCTTACTAGTGTTTATAGTAGCCCCGAGTATTTGATACTGTTAGGTTGCTAAGATTAGTAACTCAAACAGGAGTTACAGAATAAACAGAGACTAGTTGAAGGGGAAGTGACGATGAGTGTTGGAAGTAGTTCCAAGATTGATATGATCATCATCGCACACTCCCTATACTTTCGGGATTAGTGTGGAACCTAAATAAGTGTTATTTGGTGTTGAGCATAAATATGATTTGATCATGTTATTCATTTAAGTAAGAGAATAAATTGTTGTTCTGTTTACATGAATAAAACCTTATATGGTTACACACCCAATGAAAATGGTTCATTGGATCTCGATCATAGTGATACACATATTCATAATATTGAAACCAAAAGATGCAAAGTTAATAATGATAGTGCAACTTATTTGTGGCACTGCCGTTTAGGTCATATTGGTGTAAAGCGCATGAAGAAACTCCATGCTGATGGGATTTTGGAATCACTTGATTATGAATCACTTGATGCTTGCGAACCATGCCTTATGGGCAAGATGACTAAAGACTCATTCTCGGAACAATGGAGCGAGCAAATGACTTATTGGAAATAATACATACTGATGTATGCGGTCCGATAAGTGTTAAAGCTCGTGGCAAGTATCATTATTTTCTCGACCTTCACAAGATGATTTGAGCAGATATGGGTATATCTACTTGATGAAACACAATTCTGAAACATTTGAAAAGTTCAAAGAATTTCAGAGTGAAGTGAAGAATCATCGTAACAAGAAAAATAAAAGTTTCTACGATATGATCGCAGAGGAAAAATATTTGAGTTACGAGTTTGGCCTTCAGTTAAAACAATGTGAAATAGTTTCACTACTCACGCCCACAGAACACCACAGCGTTATGGTGTGTCCGAACGTCAGAATCGTACTTTATTTGATATGGTGCGATCAATGATGTCTCTTACCAATTTACCAAATATCGTTTTGAGGTTGTGCATTAGAGACAGCTGCATTCACGTTTAATAGGGCAACCATCTAAATCCGTTGAGATGACACCGTATGAACTATGGTTTAGCAGTAAACCTAAGCTGTCGTTTCTTAAAGTTTGGAGTTGTGATGCTTATGTGAAAAGGTTTTCACCTGATAAGATCGAACCCAAATCGGAGAAGTGCGTCTTCATAGAATACCCAAAAAGAAAAAGTTGGGTACACCTTCTATCACAGATCCGAAGGCAAGTTTTTTGCTAAGATGGATCCTTTCTAGAGAAGAAGTTTCTCTCGAAAGAAGTGAGTGGGAGGAAAGTAGAACTTGATGAGGTAATTGTACCTTCTCCCTTATTGGAAAGTAGTTCATCACGGAATCAGTTCGATGATTCCTACACCAATTAGTGAGGAAGTTAATGATGATGATCATGAAACTTCAGATCAAGTTGCTACTAAAACCTCGTAGGTCTTCCAGAGTAAGATCTGCACCAGAGTGGTACGGTAATCTTATTCTAGAAGTCATGTTACTAGACCATGATGAACCTACGAACTATGAGGAAGCGATGATGAGCCCAGATTCGCGAAATGGCTTGAGACCATGAAATCTGAGATAGGATCCATGTATGAGAACAAAGTATGGACTTTGATTGACTTGCTCGATGATCAGCAAGCCATGTTAAATAAATGGATCTTAAAGAGGAAGACGGACACTGATAGTAGTGTTACTATCTACAAAGCTCGACTTGTCGCAAAAAGGTTTTCGACAAGTTCAAGGTGTTGACTACAATGAGATTTTCTCAACTGTAGCGATTCTTAAAAGTCTGTCCGAATCATGTTAGCAATTGCCACATTTTATGAAATATGGCAAATGGATATCAAAACTACATTCTTTAATGGATTTATTAAAGAAGAGTTGTATATGATGCAACCAGAAGTTTTTTGTCAATCCTAAAGGAGCTAACAAAATGTGCAAGCTCCAGCAATCCATCTATGGACTGGTGCAAGCATCTCGGAGTTGGAATACACGCTTTGATAAGTTGATCAAAGCATATAGTGTTATACAGACTTACGGTGAAGCCTGTATTTACAAGAAAGTGAGTGGGAGCACTACAGCCTTTACGATAAGTATATGTGAATGACATATTGTTGATCGGAAATAATGTAAAATTATTCGCAAAGCATAAAGGAGTGTTTGAAAGGAGTTTTTAAAGAAAGACCTCGGTGAAGCTGCTTACATATTGAGCATCAAGATCTATAGAGATAGATCAAGACGCTTGATAAGTTTTTCAATGAATACATACCTTGACAAGATTTTGAAGTAGTTCAAAATGGAACAGTCAAAGAAAGAGTTCTTGCCTGTGTTACAAGGTGTGAGATTGAGTAAGACTCAAAACCCGACCACGGCAGAAGATAGAAAGAGAATGAAAGTCATTCCCTATGCATCAGCCATAGGTTCTATAAAGTATGTCATGTTGTGTACAGATCTATTGCATACCCTACCACTAAGATTGGCAAGGAGTGCAATAGAGATCTAGGAGTAGATCAATGGACAGCGGTCAAAATTATCCTTAGTAGAATAAGGATATATTTCTCGATTATGGAAGTGAAAAAAGGTTAAATACGTAAAAGGTTACGTCGATGCAAGTTTTAACACTAATCTAGATGACTCTGAGTCTCAATCTGGATACATATAGAAAGTGGGAGCAATTAGCTAGAGTAGCTCCATGCAGAGCATTGTAGACATAGAAATTTGCAAAATACTTACGGCTCTGAATGTGACAGACCCGTTGACTAAAATTATCTCACAAGCAAAACATGATCACACCTTAGTACTCTTTGGGTGTTAATCACATAGCGATGTGAACTAGATTATCGACTCTAGTAAACCCTTTGGGTGTTGGTCACATGTCGATGTGAACTATGGGTGTTAACCACATATAAATGTGAACTATTGATGTTAAATCACATGGCGATGTGAACTAGATTATTGACTCTAGTGCAAGTGGGAGACTGAAGGAAATATGCCCTAGAGGCAATAATAAAGTTATTATTTATTTCCTTATATCATGATAAATGTTTATTATTCATGCTAGAATTGTATTAACCGGAAACATAATACATGTGTGAATACATAAACCTACAGAGTGTCACTAGTATGCCTCTACTTGACTAGCTCGTTAATCAAAGATGGTTATGTTTCCTAACCATGAACAAGGAGTTGTTATTTGATTAACGGGATCACATCATTGGTTGAATGATCTGATTGACATGACCCATTCCATTAGCATAGCACCTGATCGTATAGTTTGTTGCTAGTGCTTTTCTTCATGACTTATACATGTTCCTATGACTATGAGATTATGCAACTCCGTTTGCCCGAGGAACACTTTGGGTGCTACCAAACGTCACAACGAATCGGGTGATTATAAAGGTACATTACAGGTGTCTCCGAAGGTACATGTTGGGTTGGCATATTTGAGATTAGGATTTGTCACTCCGATTGTCGGAGAGGTATCTCTGGGCCCTCTCGGTAATGCACATCACATAAGCCTTGCAAGCATTGCAACTAAATGTGTTAGTTGTGAGATGATGTATTACGGAGCGAGAAAAGAGACTTGCGATGAACGAGATTGAACTAGGTATTGGATACCGACGATCGAATCTCGGGCAAGTAACATACCGATGACAAAGGGAACAACGTATGTTGTTATGCGGTCGACCGATAAAGATCTTCGTAGAATATGTAGGAGCCAATATGGGCATCCAGGTCCCGCTATTGGTTATTGACCGAGAGGTGTCTCGGTCATGTCTACATAGTTCTCGAACCCGTAGGGTCCGCACGCTTAACGCTTCGATGACAGTTTTATGAGTTTATATGATATTGATGTACGAAGGTTGTTCGAGTCCCGGATGAGATCACGGACATGACGAGGAGGCTCGAAATGGTCGAGACATAAAGATTGATATATTGGAAGCCTATGTTTGGACTCGGAATCACTCCGGTGAAATTGGGAATTTTCCGAGTACCGGGGTTACGGAACCTCCCGGGGTCAATGGGCCTTGATGGGCCTTAGTGGAAAGGAGGAAAGGGGCCCAAGTGCTGGTCAGACCTTCCCCTTCCCTAGTCCTATTAGGACTAGGAGAAGGGGTGGCGCCTCTCTCCCTTCCCACTTGGCCAATCCTAGTTGGACTAGGATTGGGGAGGAATCCTACTCCCGGTGGGAGTAGGACTCCCAGCGCAGCCCTTGGTGGCCGCCAGCCCCTCCCTTCCCTCCTTTATATACAAGGCAGAGGGCACCCCATGAGACACAAGTTGATCATTGAGATCGTTCCTTAGCCGTGTCGGTGCCCCTTCCACTAAACTACACCTCGAATATACCGTTGCGGAGCTTAGGCGAAGCCTGCGCGCGGTGGAACATCATCATCGCCACCACGCCGTCGTCGACGAAACTCTCCCTCAACACTCGGCTGGATCGGAGTTCGAGGGACGCCATCGAGCTGAACGTGTGCAGAACTCGGAGGTGCCGACGTTCGGTACTTGGATCGGTTGGATCGGGAAGAAGTACGACTACTTCCTCTACGTTGCGTCAACGCTTCGCTGCTGGTCTACGAGTGCGTAGACAACACTCTCATCTCGTTGCTATGCATCACCATGGTCTTGCGTGATCGTAGGAAAATTTTTGAAATTACTACGTTCCCCAACATATGCATATATCTCTCCAAGCACCACTAAATGGAATAAAATAGCATCTCCGCCAGCTTAACTTTGTCACGCATGGCCCCGGCATCCACCACCTCTCCTCGTCGCAGTGGCTCGCCGGACGTCATCAGAGCGCCAAGTCGTCGGAACTATTCTTATGGCTCTTGTCTTGAAGTATCGGAAGGCGGTGTTCTAAAGGCCGTCCAGGATCTCCTGCGCGCACAACATCAAATTAAGCCACGTCAAGGCCAATCCTTTCATAGACTCCAACATCAAATTAAGCCACGTCAAGGCCAATCCTTTCATAGACTCCATCTCTTAGAAGGCACGCCATGCATGCAAATGTTTGTTGTTTTTCTGTTTAGAATAATCTATGGATGGTCGTGATGTGACCCATGCACACACGTACGTAATCGCATCGCGGGATGGAGCTGCTCCTAGCACGCATCTCTCCTTTCCTTTCTTTTCTCCAGGTTGTTGGCATGAGCTGTGAGACACAGTCGCCAGGAGGTCGTCGAGCTTCTCAATCGAGGGCGGGGAGGTTGATGTAGATGTCGGATCTCGGCCTGGTCGGCTGGTCGCCATCACCTGACAGCATCATAATGCGCATAATACGTTGTCGTTGCTTTGCCGGTGACATGAACACTGCATATTTTCAGGCGACGATAGTACTAATGTTTCGATTTCTCACCTTTCGTGTTGTGAGCAGCTGGGCATGCAGGATGTCCTTGTATTGGAAGAACTCGACGATGTAGTCATAGACCCAGAGCAGGCAATCCATCTTGGCTCTCGTCTCCTTCTCCACCGGCAGATGCTCCAGCCTGTGGCAGCTCAAGAAAAAGGTGCAGTTGCCTGCAAGCAGACGGAGCAATGGATATTAACCTTTTCCATACAAGGACAGACCGGCGTGATTAATTACTTAGCTATGGCAGCGGCGGTGGAGATGCCCTTGCCGCCACCAGACATGTCCTTCCTGAGCACGAGCTTCCAGAACCTCTGTGGCGTCCCTGCGTCATGCCCGTATCGAACTGCTCGCTCGGCGAGCCGGCCACCACACCACGCGGCTGCAGGGTCCCTTCGCCGGTCGCCTTGCACACAGACCGCGGCTGCTCTCCTCTCTGCTCTCGCTCATCTCTCTCTTAGCATCTTCCACGACGGCACAAGAAAAGACGGGGATCGAGCGGGCCGGTATATCGGATGGGGCTGGTTTGGAAGGAAGAAAAACAGGAAACTACGTGAGTCAGGGGAGCAATTAATTACAGGAATTTTTAGGGGAAAACTAATTACGGCATTAATTGAGGGAATCGGATGGAACCAGCCCGATAGGAAAGAAAACTGGTGGAGGAAGGAAAGAAAATTGGCGGAGGGGTGTGAGGTCGTACGAGAGGATGGACGAAGGGTGGGCTACGTAAGAGGGGAGATGGAACCTTGCGTTTCTTTTAGGTAGTAGAGATAAAGCGGGGCGAAAGCCTTTTTCGGTATGTCTACCACCATAACCCCTACGGTCACCACCACCACCACGGTCAACCTCCTTTTGGGCCAAGATATCCTCATGAGCAAGCTCCCAATTATTCCTTGTCATGGAATCCGTTGTGCTCGGGTCCATGAACATGATAGAACATCTGTTGGTCGTATTCTCTTTTGCAAGCCTCTCCTCCTCAAGTGCAAGCATACGCTCCTCCGCTTCCACCATCTTCACTTGTGCCGCCAACTTTGCTCTCCACTTCTCATCCTCCGTGAACCTGAGTCATTCCACCTTGTCACATTCTCTTCCTTGCGTTCAACACCCAAAGCTTTCTTGCCCTCAATCATTGCAAGAGCTCACCTTTGTAGGGGTCAACACCTCCATGTTTCTTCCTCTCTTTTGCAATCTTGTTGCCATCCGGCCTTTTGCTAGGATTTTGATCCTCCTTGGCATCAGCTTCAACGGATATGCGAATCATTAATATCTTCTGTGTGGTTTCAAACTTCCTCTGGATCCATTTTTCATTGTCAACTAGTACCTTGTAGCAATGGTACAATGTGAAGGCCTCGCCCCACCCTTTCTTTTGCATTGCTTGTGTAGCTCTTGAATGGGAGGACCATACTCTGTGATTTGCACCCCACTTTTTGGAAAATTGTTTAATTGATCAACATAACCGGACTATCGGTTACATTGCTCTTGGATCGCACCCCATCGGTGTCCAAGCAAATCTTGAGTGCAGTTGGAAGGGATGGTCACTGTTGTGTAATACTAGCATCAATCCGACCCCAAAACTTCTCCTTTGTTTGATCCCTACCAACCGAGGCATCAAGCGAGACATTCATCCAAGCAAAGCACGATGCAATGTCCTTTTCCTTCTTACAATTCGTTGTCCTTTTATCTCTTGGTGCTCGATTGTGGCTCCACCAGATCATGGACCTTCTCCGCTTTGGGACCAATATCCTCCTCGCTCTCTTGTTCTTCGTCATCATCCACACAACCATTCCCATCATCATTGAGATCATAGAGGTCGAGGATGTGTGATTCCTCCTATTGATACAAGAAAGTTGCAATATTGCGTTCCTCAACACTAAAATCAACAACAACAAGCACCAACAAGCACGTAATTTGTCCCTCACGGCCGTAAATCATCACCAATATTTCGGCCAAAAAAGAGAAGCCAACTTTTGTTTTGCCTCTCGGGCATATCATCGAACACTTGGTGGTCATGGACTTCGAGTATGGCTGGGCCAAACGTGCTACAGGAGGAGAAGGTCTGCCCGGCCTCTGTCTGCTTCCTCACCCGCTTGACGCCGGCCGGAACACGCGGAGGACGAGTGGTCGTCATCAAGGCCGCCGCGACCTTGCTGTTAGCTTGCTTGTTGATGGTGCAGTGGCCCGCACCACACTTTTGGTGTTGACCCGCTTCCTTTGGGCGGGCGGCCGGGCGTGGGTCGATTCCAATGGCGTGGCGCTGTCGTGAGTGGCATGTAGGGTTGCAGAGGAGTCCTGCAGCACCATTCCCGCCAAAATCAGGAACTCCAGTGGCGACCGCGGTGAATTTGGGTGGTTGCGGTGGGAAGAGCAGGTAGCCACAGGCGGGAGGAGGGAGGAGGGACATTTTACTGGGAAGTGAAATGGAGTCGCTTAAATTTGAGAGAAGAGCTACTTTTTTTGGCTTAACTCCTCGAAATTTGGAGGAGTTAACCAATTATAAGGGATCAACTAGGTTCGGTTAACTCCTCAAAACCAATTTTTTTAAGAAGTTAACAGATTATAAGGGATTGGCTAGAGATGCTCCTATCTGGTCATCTTTTTGTTTGCTGCCCTGCTCTTATCATCGAACACTTGGTGATCATGGTCTGGCATGTAGTGTTTGACCACTACACATGCTTTTCTGTGCAATCCATAGATGGTTTAGACTTTACTATTCAAAAAAGTTATATGCTCGAAGGAAGTGGCAGCCGTCAACTTCCGAATGCTGAACTTGAAAATTTCTTGGCCTTGAATTGACCCTGCCGTGCCGTGCGTCGACTCTGAACAATTCCAAGTCTAACACAGGTTGATCATTGGGTCGTTTGATTAGTTTCTCTTTCTTTAGTTTTCTATTTTCATTTGTTTATTGTTCATGGAAGCTGGCCGTAGAACATTTCTTGGCTCTCGATCGCTTTCTCAAGGAAAAGAAGTTGCATGGCTCTTGCTCATCTGCCGGTTAGACCTTATTAATTATAGCAGAGAATTAGTCCATTGAGCTATTATCACTATTTGCTAGTGTCGTGATCAGAGTTATTGTTTCTTTTTTATAAGAAAAATACCTGTCTAACTAGATAGAATCACAATTTTTTAATAAAAGAACGACGTTTTCAGAGTTAGATTACCATCTGTGGCTGCCTCAGCAGGCGTCTGCACCGACGGAAACGAGTTATTTAAATTCGTGTGAACAAAAACAAGCTAGTTTGAAATGGTGGGTGGCTCAGCTCAGATCAAAACACAGGAGAAAACAAGCCTACAAGTAGAATACGACCTCAAGGTTAGATGGCGCCGCGCAAACCTTCGGCATTTAGCTTCCAACCCCGTCCGTTTACAGTAAGCACGCATATGTTCTTGTGCGTGTGGACCGCACCTTTGTCCGTCAGGCCATTGCAAAAATTGGGATTGAAAATGTAAGAATGAACGAATGAAATAATTATGATCAAAAGAATTAGTAATGGAACCAGGAATTCCTATACACATTTCATGAATCCATCTGTCAGCTATCCTAGAGTGAGTGAGCGAGACGATCAGAAGAGTTTCCCGGCGAATTCTTTGATCTCCTCGTCTTTAACGGACGGCGAGGCCATCTTCCTGAACTGCTTCAGGTCCGACAGGCTCCGCCCGAGCTTCAGCGCCACCTTGGTCGCGAACACCTCGCCGCCCTCCCTCCGCTCCACGTCGGGCTCGCCGAGGTTGGCCTCGATGTCCTCCTGGATCTTGCGGTAGAAACCGGCGCAGTTGCGGAGCAGCTCGAACAGCATGCCCATCTGCCCGCCGTGCTCCACCGTGTTCACCGCCGCCGCCAGCGCCCCGCCGAAGACGGCCGCGCCCGACGCCCACGTCCCTGCCTCGCCGGAGCCGATGAACACCGTGGCGAGCGCCGCCGTGCCGGCCAGCGCCGGACCGGCTACGGCGAGGCCTTTGTTTAGGTTGAGCACCAGCTTGCCCACCGTCAGGAACTCCTGCTCGTCCTTGGCCTTGATGACTCTGAGGATGCCTCGCATCTCGTCCTCTAGATCCTCTGTCCACCCGTTGCCGGAAGCGACGGCACGACGGCTGAAGCTCTTTGAGTTCCTGGGCTGCTTCGAGGGGCGGCGGCGCGGCCACCAGCGCGCGGGCTCGACGGTCTTGGGGAACTTCTCGAGCATGGCGGGGAGCAGCGGCAGCGGGTAGGCGGCGTCGAGCGCGAGCACCCGGTCCATGGCGTCCTGCACGTCGGCCTTGGTCGTGGGCGCGCCGAGCGCGAGCGCGGCGCGGACGTCGCGCTCGAGCTCCCTCCACAGCCTTGTGGCGTTGCGCTGCTCCTCGGCGAGCTGCGAGGGCTGGATCTTGTTGACAGCCGCCATGGTCACCGCCACGGTGGCTAGGAGCACCCCCGCGGACGCCTTGAGCGCGACCATGGTGGGCGCGGCGGGCGCGAGGGCGGCAATGACGGAGGCGGCGAGCGTGAGGGAGTTGGTGGAGTGGAGCAGCAGGTGGTTCCAGTTGTCGCGCTGCTTGCCGATGATGTCGTGCATCTCGGCGCGGTCCGCCGCTGCCTCCGCGATGGCGCGGAGCTTCTCGACGGACACGTCGGCCGACGGGGAAGCCGGGACGCGCGGCGCCTCGATCCATTCGAGCTTGAGGCTGAGGTTGTCCTGCGCGGTGTGGATGCCAGAAGGCACGCGCAGGGCGGCGCGGCAGGTAGCGGTGCTGCTCCGCCGTGGCCGCACTCGCGCTGTGGAAGTGGAGGGGGAGGAGGAAGACTGGACCAAGAAGAGGCGCTGGGCCCGGAGTGCCGCCATGCTATCTTGGGGTTGCTGGTTCGATGTTGTCGCTTCGTTTGCTTCCCTTGAGCGGGCTTCGAGGGCGGAGGGGCTCCAAGCTTAATTTTGCTGCTCCCGTATGGTGTTGATGAACCGACGAAGTTGGTTGGGGATGGAAGCCATGGACCAGCGAAGTTTGGTATTTATAGGGGCGCGGAGGAGTGGGTGATGGATTTGACCCAGCATGGATTGGGCTTGGTCTGGGTCAATTCCTTTACCGAGCATTGTGGTTTCAAGTGTGTGCTTTCATGTCTGAATCAGACGAGGTCGGACGAGCGACCGTTTCTGGCAACTGGTCAAGGGATGGCAGTTTGACAAAGTATCTACTTCCTCCATCTAAAAATAAGTGTTTCAATCTTAATACAACTTTGTACTAAAGTATTTCGTTTTAAAATATTTAAAATCCTAGTTCGTCTAGTCATACTTTTTAAGGTTTTTTTGTGATGATTTTTTTTGGGCGGTGAAATTTGATCAAGTTATAAAAAAATAACTAAATTCAAATATATACAATATGAAATTAAACTCTGTGTCAAATATAATAAAACTAAGTTGGTGTTATGAATATCGATATATTTTGAACCTTTTTTTTCCTGAGTGAAGGGAAGGTGGGAGTGATGCCCGCGCATGCAGTTAGGCGATCTGGAGGCGATCGCCTCGCCGCCGCCGCCGCCGGCCGCCGTGCCCGCTGTGTGTGGCCTCCCTTCCGCGTCAAAGCCCAGGCTGGCCGTCGGAACAGCAGCGGCCATGTCCGCAGACCGATCGCTTGGCCCCCAGGTGCCCAGCGTCCCAGCCGCCTCCGAGTCAAGATCGGGTTGCCCTAACCCCCGTCGCAAGGAAACTCACCTAAACGACTCCATAAAATCGTCTAGGGCTTCGGCGGGTCTACCAATACGTCAACGCAAGCCGCTAGATCGGAGTCCTGAGATCTTCATTCCGCCGCCACCCGCTAATATGTCGCCGCCGCGACGAAGTCAGAAAAAGAAAGCCGCTGGCCATGGCAAACTCGGAGGAAGGTGGGGGCGCATACGGGGCTCCCTCTGTGGATGCTGCTCGCCCGAAGCCTACCTCCGAGAGGTCCGAGGCTGCTGCGCGGATCAGCCCACGGCTGCAGACGCTAACAATATGGAACCAGTTGAAGACAGCGGGATCGGCAGGAACGGCGAAGTCGGCGGACACGGCGAGGTCGGCGCCGGTGGCTCGCGAGCGCAACATCCGGGATGAGGAAGGCCCGGAGGCTTTCAGAGAAGGAGAGGATTCCGAGGACGATGCCGAGCTCGTGGAGGTCGACTTGGAGGAAGATGGTGTGCTACAGGCTCAGGAGCACCCATGGACTGTGATAATGCTTGTGTACTCCTTGGATCGGCCATCCCCTAGTACTCTGTTTGACAATATTGCAGATGGTTGAAGGTTGAAGGAGAACTTTGATTATGCTTACCAAGGTGATAACAAATATCTCGTGCACTTCGGTTGCGAGGCCGACATGTATCGTGTCCTACGGGGAGGGCCATGGCAGTATGAGCACGATCCGCTGCTGATTGAGGCGTATGATGGTATGAGGCAAGTGTCAGACTACAAGTTGGACAAGATGAGGATCTGGGTGCGCATCATCGATGTGCCCATGAACTGGAGGACGGAGACTGTGGTAAAAGCACTCTGCGCCAACTTAGGAACAATTTTGCAAATGGAGCTCGGCGAGAAGACGGGCAACTACGTGCGTGTCCGGGTGGCCGTTCCGGTGTATCGGGCGCTTGAGACATCTGTGGCCATGACTGCCAAGCTGCAGGAGAAGAAAACAAGGGTTGAGTTCCAAATTCAGTATGAAAAACTGCCAGACTTCTGCTACACATGCGGCTACCTCGGACATAAGGAGAAATCATGTGGACGGAAGGTGAGAGGAGGACCTCCATCTGGCAAGTATAGCGGCAAACTCAAATGTTCTCCACCACGCCGCTTTGGGAGACAGTCCGGAACAGTGAAAGCGAAGGTCAACCCGATGGCGTACCGCGGCCTTGATTTCTCTTCAGAAAGCACAGGGTCGTCGGCCCGAGGAGGACGAGGCGCGCGGCGCCCGGAAGGCAGTGCGGCGAGGCGTCAGCAGCATGTAGCAGATCACAGCTCTGGAAACCCTGCCGTTGATGCAATGCTAGCCGAAAAGATGCAAGCCAGGTCAGGAGGCAGCAAGGGTGCAATGGAAGATCGCCATGCACATGCAGATGCCCACGTGCATGTTCAGGTACAGGAGCACACCTCCAAAGGCACACAACACTCGGACTACTCCCAGCCGAGGAGCTCGGATATGATCCCGGCGCTGCGTAATCTTTCTCAGGAAGTGAATATGGACGACATAGACCTCTCTGATGGCGTCTCTGCATTGGGCAAGCGGGCCGCTGCTGGTGATCAAGTCGCTGCTGTAGGCGGGGAGGAGGCTAGAAAGGCTTTGGTGATTTATGGTAATACGTCCAGTAAGGACGAGCTTGTGGTTTCAGGTACGCCAAAAAAGCGCAGGACACTGGAGTCTCTGGGCGGGCAACAGACTCCGCATGGCGATGGGATGATGGAGCAGGACATGGTGGACGGAACTAGTACCATGGAGGCAGTCGGCCCAGGGGCCGCCGACGAACTGACGGGGCCGGCGGAGCCCCGTCAGGAGCAATGAATATCCTAAGCTGGAACTGCCGAGGCGGGGGGAACCCTCGGACAGTTCGTGATCTTGTGAGTCTGGTGCAGGCTCAGTTCCCTAGTATTGTTTTTCTTTGTGAGACTAGGCAGTCTAAGAATAAAATGGAGAGATACCGTGCTCGGTTAGGTTTAAGAGGTTTTGATGCTTTCGATTGTGTGGGTCGTAGTGGAGGTCTTGCTTTGTATTGGCATGAGTCTGTGAGTCTTGATGTAAAAGAAATAAATGAACGATATATTGACGCGTATGTAACTGGTGCGGAGGGTGAGCCTCCCTGGCGGCTCACCTGTGTTTATGGCGAGCCCCGAACGGAGGACCGTCATCGCATGTGGTCCCTCCTCCGTAAACTCCATCAACAGGCCAGCATGCCTTGGGTCGTGGTGGGTGATTTCAACGAGGCGATGTGGAGTTTTGAGCACTTCTCCGACACATCGCGCTTGGCAGGTCAGATGCTTGATTTCCGTGATGTTCTTGAGGTTTGTGGTCTGGGCGACCTCGGTTTTGCAGGTCTCCCATACACCTTTGATAACCGGCGAGGTGGACGGGCAAACGTCAAGGTTCGCCTTGACCGTGTTGTGGCTAAGAATGCTTGGAGGGATGTTTTCGCCCATGCAAGGGTGGAGCATTTGGTGGCGCCAAGCTCCGATCATTTGGCCATCCTCCTCAGGTGTGCGCTAGAGGAGCCGCGCCAACAAGAGGGCAGAAGGTGCAAACAGTACGAGGTTATGTGGGAACGTGACCCCTCCCTCCCTGAGGTAATTATGAACACTTGGTCTGAGTTGGGCTCTATGTTGAATCTTGGTGATGTAGCTTCTGGACTAGGAAATATGATGAAAAAACTGCAAGAGTGGAGCCGAAAAAAGTTTGGAAATGTCATTCGGGAAATTAACAAATCCCGCTCTCGTCTCGAGGAGCTTATGTCTATGAATGCAGATAGAAAGGACATACGGGAGGCGACGGACAGGATGAACGAACTGCTCTATAGGGAGGAGATGTTGTGGATGCAGAGATCCCGCATTGCATGGCTACAGGAAGGGGACCGCAACACCCAGTTCTTCCATCGAAAGGCAGTTTGGCGCGCACGTAAAAACCGTATTAAATCTCTCATTGATGATGATGGAGTCACACATCAGGACCATCGCCCATGGCGCCATGGCCACTTCTTATTTTGCCAAACTATTTACTGCTGACCCCTCTCTTTGTGCGGATCCAGAATTGATCTAATTAAACCCCGTATATCGACCGCATGAATGATGGACTGTGTGCAGAGTTTTCAGACAAGGAAATTGCCGATGCTCTGTTTCAGATTGGACCGCTAAAGGCGCCGGGTCCGGATGGCTTCCCCGCGCGCTTCTTCCAGCGTAATTGGGACGTGATGAGAGAACAAGTAATTGCAGGGGTTAAGGAATTCTTCCGGACAGGGATGATGCCTGAGGGGGTGAACAACACGTCGATTGTTCTCATCCCGAAGGTGGATAACCCAGAGAGGCTCACGGAGTTCCGCCCAATCAGCTTATGTAACGCCATCTACAAGGTGGTGGCAAAATGTCCGTAAACCGTTGAGGCCTATCTTGGATGATATTATCTCCCCGAGCAGAGCGCCTTTGTCCCCGGACGATGATCACCGATAATGCTTTGATTATGCGTTTGAGTGCTTTCATTTTATTCAGCAGGAGAAAGACCCAAATAAAAGTTTCTGCGCATATAAGCTGGACCTCTCCAAAGCATACGATAGAGTGGACTGGATCTTCTTGGAGCGAATGATGAAAAAGATGGGTTTCGCCGCGGTGGGTGGACTGGATTATGGCTTGCGTCACCTCGGTGAGATATACTGATTAAATTCAATGGAACCCTTACGGAATCGTTCGCACCGTCATGTGGGTTACGTCAAGGTGATCCTTTGTCCCCGTTTTTATTCCTGTTTGTGGCTGACGGTCTATCTGCTCTCTTGAAAGAAGGAGAAGAAAAAGGTGACTTTACCCCGCTAAAAGTGTGCCGCAGAGCTCCAGGGGTGTCTCATCTTCTGTTTGCAGATGATACATTACTATTTTTTAAAGCAGAGGAGGAAGAAGCCCAAAAGGTCCAGGAAGTGCTAAACACATATGCTAATGCCACCGGACAATTTATTAATCTGGCCAAATGTAGTGCTCTCTTTGGTACAGCTTGTGCTCTGGAAAAACAGGAGGCGGTGAGAACTACATTAAACATAGGTACTGTCACGTTTGAGGAGAAATATCTAGGGCTTCCAACACCCGAAGGACGCATGTCACGAGGTAAATTTCAGAATCTGCAATCTCGGCTATTGAAGAGGATTATTGCTTGGGGTGACACCCTCTCTCTCGCCGGCAAGGAAACCATGATAAAGGCAGTTGCCCAAGCTATTCCCACTTATATTATGGGTGTTTTTAAGCTTCCTATGTCAGTCTGTGATGACCTGAATAGAATGGTTCGCAACTTCGGTGGGCGCCTCGAGGGCAAGAGGAAGACGACCGCTTGCTTGGCCAAAGATCCAGGCTCAGAAAAGCAAGGGTGGTCTGGGGTTCAGAGATTTCCGCCTTTTTAACCAGGCTCTCCTAGCGAGGTAGGCCTGGCGTTTGCTTACTAAACCCACCAGTTTGTGTGCGCAGTGTTAAACGCCGATACTATCATGATGGACGCCTTGAGGACACGGTGTTTTCGGGAACTCCTCCCGACTGGTAGGCTATCCAACACGGCCTCGAGCTCTGAAAAAGGGCATCATATGGCGTGTTGGGAACGGTCAGGACATTCGCGATATGGCGGGACCGATGGCTGCCACGGAGCCCTCGCCGCCCATCACTCAGCAGGCACTTGCCGCTGCGGAGGGTGGCCGAGCTCCTCAAGACAACGGCTCTTGGCGCACCGGTCTACTACAGTGCTACTTCCTTCCGGCGGATGTCGCCGTCATCACTAGCATCCGGACCTCGCCACGCGTCACCGACGATATCATCGCCTGGGCGCCGGAGAAGAACGGCATCTTCACCGTCCGATCCGCGTACCGCCTGGCAATGGACGAGCGCGAGCGTCCATTGGCCACCTCCATGAGCAGGGCACCGGATGGTCGTCGCGCCATCTGGAAGATCATATGGGGGTGCCCTGCTCCCCCTAAGGTACGCGTGTTTGCATGGAGGGTTGTCACAAATTCACTTGCTACTTGGGCCAACAAGGCTTCACGGCACCTCGAGGATACCGACGATGCCCCTATGTGGTGTTGAACGCGAGGACGAATTCCACGCGCTGCAGTGTGCCCACCGCAAAGGAGCTATGGAGGGTCATGGCGATGGTGGAACATACCCAAGGTGGAGACCATCCGGACACGGGGCCAGAGTGGCTATTCGCCCTGTTGGAACCCCTGGATGAGACAGCGAGGCTGGTGGTCCTCATGATCATGTGGAGAGTATGGCATGTTCGCAATGAGATTATCCATGACAAACCGCCACCTCCTGCCGAGGCCTCTCGTGAGATTCTTACATGGCTACCTTACTTCGCTATTATGCATCCAAGAACATCCACATGCCAATATGGAGAAGGGAAGATGGTGGTTTGCGATGGCCCTTGCTGCGTGCAGCCCTGCAGGATAGCGACGGCACGGCGAGCTGGGCCCCCTAGTGCGGGCTGGGCCAAACTTAACACAGACGGCAGCTTTGTTGCAGCCACAGGAGCAGCGGGAGGAGGCATGATTCTTCGAGATGATAGAGGGGATATCATATATAGCGCATGCAGAGAAATCTGCACATGTGAGAGTGCGCTGGAGGCGGAGCTCTCGGCGTGTAGAGAAGGCCTAGACCTTCCTTACACAGGACGACGATGCCTATCATTGTTGAGATGGACAGTGCAGAGGCTGTGACGATGCTCAAGGCACCCACGACAGATAGATCGCAGCACCGGTCTCTCGTTGAAGAGATTAGCAGTCTAGCAGCCCTTGAGGCTAGAGAGGTTGTATTTGCGCATTGTAGCCGTTGGCAGAACAACGCTAGTCATGTGTTGGCTGCGTATGGTCGTAGTACCCCCCGTACTGCAGTCTGGTTCGCAGGAGGGCCGGACTTTCTTGTAAACTTGGTTATGGCTGAGATGGCTCCTTGAGTAATGGAAATTTTTTTCCCCACAAAAAAAAATATCGATATATTTTCCTAAAAGCTTGATCAAGCAATCTAGATCTTTAAATATTTTGAAACAAAGCGAATAGTTCAAGTCTCCCTAATCATGAGCCTTAATTTTTTTTAACATGAGAAATTTTCAATCTAATCATCTTTAATCACGGCGGTACAAAGAACACTGGAGGTTATAAAATTACAACCAGGTGCATGGACCACCTAGCAACGACTACCAACACTGGAGCAAGCCGAAGGCGCGCCGCCGTCATCGCCCATCTCTCGCTAGAGCGGGACAAACCTTGTTGTAGTAGACATTTAAAAAGTCATCGTGCTAAGGCCCGATAGGACCAGCGAACCAGAACAGCAACTATCGCCAATGAAGAGAGTTGTAGATCGGAAGGAACAGGAGACCAGGACATGTATGAGGTGTCCAGCACATTGGAGGCAGTCGGCCCAAGGGTCACCGACGAACTGACGGGGCCGGCGGAGCTCCATCAAGAGCAATGAATATCCTAAGATTGAACCGCCGAAGGGGGGGCATAAGTGCCTATGGCCTATTTTTCTCAATTGTTTACTGCTGATACAACTCTTTGTACGGACCCAGTGATTGACCTAATTAATTCTGTGTTATTCACATCATGAATGATGGCATATGCACAGATTTTATAGACAAGGAGATAGTTGATGTGTTGTTCCAGATTGGGCCACTCAAGGCGCCGGGTCGGGATGGCTTCCTCGCCCGTTTCTTCCAAAGGAATTGGGCGATTATGAGGGAGCAGGTAATTGCAGGAGTGTATGAGTTCATCCGCATAGGGGTCATGCTTGAGGGAGTGAACAACACTTCCATTGTTCTCATCCCGAAGGTGGATAACCCAGAGAGGCTCACGGAGTTCCGGCCCATAAACTTATGCAATGTCATTTATAAGGTGGTGGCAAAGTGCTTGGTGGATCGCTTGAGACCAATTTTGGATGATATTATATCTCCTGAACAGAGTGCTTTTGTCCCTGGACGGTTGATTACAGACAATGCGTAAATTGCTTTTGAGTGCATTCACTTTATTCAGGAGGAGAAAGACCCTAATAAAAGTTTTTGTGCTTGTAAGCTTGATTTATCTAAAGCTTATGACAGGGTAGACTGGATCTTTTTGGAGCGAATGATGCAAAAGCTGGACTTCGCTCGCTGTTGGGTGAACTGCATTATGCCTTGCGTCACCTCGGTGAGATACACAATAAAATTTAATGAAACCCTCTTGGACTCGTTCGAACCGTCATGTGGTCTTTGACAAGGTGATCCATTGTCCCCGTTCCTGTTCTTATTTGTGGCTAATGGTTTTTCTGCTTTTGTTGAAATATGGAGAGGAAACTGTTAATTATACACCACTGAAAATATGCCGAAGAGCTCCGGGTGTTTCTCAATTATTTGTTAGCAAATGACACATTGTTGTTCTTCAAGGCGGAGGAGGAACAAGAAAATAAAGTCCAGAAAGTCCGATGGGAAGCACCACCATGCCCGGACGCCTCCCTCCCGCCAAACAGTCAGCTGAAGCGTGAAGGACATGGCAACTTTGATTTTGATGACGTGCTTCAAAGCAGAAAGCTGCAAGCAAAACTGCAACTGGGCCTGTTGGGCTTCTCTGAGTTTTTGTTTCTATGAGGGATCTCTCTGTAATTTTTAGGACAACTGTCTTTGCTCCAGCTAGTTGTATTGTGCTCCTTAACTTTTATACTACACATAATACAATGCCCTTCAGGTTGTTTTAAGAAAAAAGAAACATGACAAATATTTGGGATCGGGCGTATAATGGCGATGTCTATGTGACCGACTCCTCGTGCTTCATGCTCACCACGTCCAAACGAACAACTCTATTTAGAGCATCTCCAATAGGTGATGCAAATTTGTAGATGTAAAATTAGGTGTTGTGTAATTTACATCACTAAAAAGTTCTTTTTACATCTCAAAAAAGAGCCAACTCTAACAGATGATGTATATTTGTGATGTAGAACTCCAACTCCAACAGATGATGTATTTGAAGATGTAAAACTAGGGCACTGAACCTACTGTCGAAACTGTGAAATCCCGCGCGCTACAACTGCAGCTCGCCGGCGCCGACGGGGATAGCCGAAATCGGCCAGCGGCGGAGAGGAATGGGTAGGGAAGGTCGAGAGGAACCCAAACCGGTTGCGGCAGCACGGGGCGGCGCCGGAGCTGCCCGTAATCGGCCGATGACGGCGGCGGCGGAAAGGGGATCGAGCAGGTTGCTGGCCGACGAGGAAGTCGGCGAGGGACGGGGGGCAAAGTCGCGGCGGGCCCTTGTGGCCACCAGAGAAGGCGTTTAGGCCAGCCACAACCGCTAGAGAAGTTTCGATTCGGCGGCGGCCGATAGTGAATCGGCGGCTGCGGGCCGACGAGGCATGCGGCGGGGGATGGGGGGATGTCGCCATGGGCTCGTCTGCCTCCGAAGAAGGCATTTAGGCGAGCCGCAACCGCTGGAGAAGCTTCGATTCGGCGGTGGCCGAAAGTGAATCGGCGGCTCCGGGCGGCGCGCCGGCGAGGCAGGCGGCGATGGACGGGGGGTGGGGGGCGAAGTTGCAACGGGCTGCGTCTATTTGAAGTGGATTTGGTCAGCGGCGGAGTCGGGAGGTGGCGGCCAGTCGCGTGAAAGGGGAAGGAAGTGGCAGTTGGCGGGCGGACCCGTTTTTTCATCTCCTGCAAGTGGAGATGCAAATTTACACCACGAGGTGTTGTAGTTTACGTCTCCGGGTGGTGGAGATGTAATGTAGGGTAGAACCCTAAATGCCCGATCTTTCACGATTGGAGGGGATCCTATGAAGAACACGAAGAACATGAGGGGAAAAACGAGGGGAACACGAGAGGAAACACAAGAGAAATCACTCAACCAACAAGATCCGGTCACACATATGCTAGATCCTCGAAACACAAAGGGTGATACACGATTCAAGGTCAACAAAGGAAGATACAAAAGGTCTTCTCGGTGAGGAGGTCTTGAAGGGTCTTCCCGTGATGGGGTCTTGAATCCGCTTGGGGGATCTTCTCCGAAGAGGTAGTGAGCTCCAAGGAGAAGTAACCAAGTGGATGAGCAAAGCTCTATCTCAAATATGAGCTATCACAATGCTAACCCTAACTAGGAGGAGGACGAGGAGGTCAATTTATAGTCTAAGTGCAAAAGTGGACGGAATGAAGGGGTACATGGGCTTCGGGCCCGAAGCTACGCACACACACGCAGCGGACGTCCGGTCTCTACCGGTCGTCCGGTCGCTCGCGGAGGTCCGAACGTCCGGTAGGGCTCAGACTTCCGCTAATTACGTTCTGTGAACATTGTGCCGGACGTCCGGAGGTGGCCGGTCGTCTGGTCGCCGGTCGTCCGGTTGCTTTGATCTTTGGCTGAAACGTTTTGGGTGTGGACTTGCCGGTCATCGGTGCGGGCCAGACGTCCGCTCGCTAGGTAGTGTTGCCGGTCGTCTGGAGGGGGCCGGTCGTCCGCTTGCTGTAGCTCTCGTCGGCTGGGACTTGGGTCGGCTGGGCCTTCAGGCGCCGGACGTCTGGTCCTGGTCGGACGTCCGCTGGGTGCAGCGTCAGGCGTCGGATGTCCGGTCCTGGGCGGACGTCCGCTTGCTGGAGCTTCTTCGGTAGATCTTCTTCTTGTCCTTCATACTCGGTGTCCTCGCCGTCTTGTCCATTGGATGTAGCTGTTCCGTGGCCTTCCTCGAAGCACCCGATCACACATAGTGTTTCCGCTTGAGGTAGTAGCCATGTTTCATGTGTAGAAAGAGGGAGTTCGGAGAGGAGCGAGTTCACCTTATCTCCGATGGCCTTTGCTCGAGCTCTTGTCATTGGTCCAGGTGGTGTCACGGGAGATGTAGATACGTCCATGGGGATGATCGTGGTATGCTCCGCATCATCTCCCCCCTTGGGAAGGATCTTACCTCGGATCGAAAGCTTCATCACCATGGTATGGCGAGAGGTCGTTGACATTGAAGATGTCGCTCACGTTGTACTTGTCGCTTGGGAGGTCAATCTTGTAAGTGTTGTTGTTGTAGCGTGCTAGCACCGTGAAGGGTCCATCGGCTCGGGGTAGAAGTTTGTGCTTGCGTTCGTTGGGGAAGCATTCCTTGCGAAGGTGTAGCCACACAAGATCTCCGATGTTGAATATCATGGGATGCTTGTTGATGTTGAGCTTGGTCGCGAGTCATTGTACTTGGTGCTCCATGGTGTGCCTTGTATCTTCATGCATCTTCTTGAGTTAGCTTGCTCGTGCACTCGCGTCCATGTTGGTGCGCTCTTGTAGTGGTAGAGGAAGAATGTCCAATGGGGACAACGGGTTGAAACCATAGACGACCTCGAAAGGGGACTTGCCGGTTGTGGAGTGTCTTGCATGGTTGTAGGTGTACTCGGCGATCGGTAGGCACTCCTCCCACGGTGCTAGCACGCTACAACAACAACGCTTACAAGATTGACCTCCCAAGCGACAAGTACAATGTGAGCGACATCTTCAATGTCAACGACCTCTCGCCATACCATGGTGATGAAGCTTTCGATCTGAGGTCAGATCTTTCCCGGGGGGGGGGGGGGGGTGCCTACCGATCGCCAAGTACACCTACCGATCGTCGAGTACACCTACAACCATGAAGGGTCCATCGGCTCGGGGTAGAAGTTTGTGCTTGCGTTCGTTGGGGAAGCATTCCTTGCGAAGGTGTAGCCACACAAGATCTCCGATGTTGAATATCATGGGATGCTTGTTGATGTTGAGCTTGGTCGCGAGTCATTGTACTTGGTGCTCGATGGTGTGCCTTGTATCTTCATGCATCTTCTTGAGTTAGCTTGCTCGTGCACTCGCGTCCATGTTGGTGCGCTCTTGTAGTGGTAGAGGAAGAATGTCCAATGGGGACAACGGGTTGAAACCATAGACGACCTCGAAAGGGGACTTGCCGGTTGTGGAGTGTCTTGCATGGTTGTAGGTGTACTTGGCAATCGGTAGGCACTCCTCCCACTCCTTGATGTTCCTCTTGATCAACACGCGTAGTAGAGTGGATAGTGTTCGGTTCGTCACCTCCGTTTGGCCGTCGATTTGAGGATGGTATGCCGAAGAGAACAAGAGCTTGATTCCGAGCTTGGCGCATAGAGTATTCCAAAAGTAACTCAAGAACTTGACGTCGCGGTCCGAGACAATCGTCTTTGGCACTCCATTGAGGCGCAAGATTTCCCTACAAAAAATATTTGCAATATGTGAAGCATCGTCTATTTTGTTGCATGGGATAAAATGGGCCATCTTAGAGAATCGGTCCACAACAACAAACACGGAATCCTTTTCATTTTGAGTTCTAGGCAAACCAAGTACAAAGTCCATGCTAATGTCTTTCCAAGGTTGACAAGGAATAGGAAGGGGCATGTAAAGACCGTGGGATTGAGCTTTTGACTTAGCTTTGCGACATGTAGAGCATCGGTTGGTGAATCATGAGACGTCACGGAACATCTTGGGCCAAAAATAGTTCTTGGAGAGTGTAGCGAATGTCTTGTCGCGTCCAAAGTGTCCCATTAGTCCGCCTCCATGAGCCTCTTGCAAAAGGAGCAAATGAAGAGAAGACTTGGGAATGCAAAATTTGTTAGCTCTCATAAGGTAATCATCCTTGATGTGATAGCGTTCCCAAGATGTATGTGTCAAACACTAGGCATAAGGAATAGCAAAAGTAGGATCATGCGCATACAAGTCTTTTATGTGCTCAAAGCTAATGACATTCAATTCAAGTTTAGTGACAAGCATGCAAATGCGGGAAAGAGCATCCGCCACTACATTTTCCTTACCTTTGGTGTACTTGATGACATAAGGAAATGACTCAATGAATTCACTCCACTTAGCATGACGCTTGTTCAACTTAGTTTGACCCTTGAGGTACTTTGAGCGTTTCATGATCGGTATGAATGATAAATTCATGAGGGCGAAGATAATGTTCCCATTCATGTAGGACTCGCACTAAAGCATATAGCTCTTTGTCATAGATGGGATAATTGAGTTGCGCTCCGGAAAGTTTCTCACTAAAGTATGCTATGGGGCGCTTCTCTTGCGTTAACACACCTCCTATGCCATTACCACTAGCATCGCAATGAATTTCAAAAGGTTTGTTAAAGTTGGATAATGCAAGCACGGGAGCATGAGTAAGAAAAGTTTTAAGCTCATTAAATGTGGTATCTTGGGATGGTCCCCAAACAAAAGGCGCATTTTTCTTACTCAAAGAGTGTAAAGAGTGAAGCAATGGTTGCAACTACGCACTTTTTCTTACGATAGAAACCGGCTAAACCAAGAAAACTACGCACTTGTTGCAAGTTGGTTGACTAGGACCAAGTTTTAATAGCATTAATCTTAGATTCATCTACATGAACACCCTTAGAAGACACAACGAAACCCAAGAAAACAAGCTTATTGACACCAAAAAGGCATTTGTCCATATTAGCATAAAGGCGCTCTTTCCTAAGGGTTTGCAACACGGTTCTAAGATGGGTGACATGATCTTTGAGGGATTTGCTAAAGACAAGAATACCATCAAAATAGACCACAACAAAGACACCAATATAAGGACGAAGAACAAAGTGCATGACTCGCATGAAAGTACCGGGTGCTTTGGATAAGCCCATTGGCATAGCTAGCCATTCATATAAGCCAAATTTGGTCTTAAATGCGGTTTTCCATTCATCACCTTCTTGGATGCGTATTTGATAGTAGCCACTCTTAAGATCAATCTTAGAGAAAATGGTGGCTCCGCTAAGCTCATCAAGCACATCATCTAAGCGTGGAATAGGGTAACAAAATCTATCGGTGATAGCGTTGATGAGACGACAATCGGAACACATGTGATAAGTATTGTCTTTCTTTGGAACAAGAATAACCGGAAGGGCACAAGGGCTCAAGCTTTCAAGTACATGCCCGCTGTCGATGAGTTGTTGTACTTGCCATTGGATCTTCTTAGTTTCCTCGGGGTTGACGCGGTAGGGAGCCTTGTTAGGTGGAGGTGCTCCGGGGATGAGGTCGATTCGATGTTAAATGCTTCGTAGTGGAGGTAGACTAGGAGGTAGCTCGTCGAGGAAAACATCTTGGAATTCCTGCAAAACAGAAGACAACAATAAAGGTAGATCGTGAGAGGTGTTAGTTTTTGGTGCCTCGTCCTTGCACACAAGGACATAGTGGTGCATAACACTTGATGGGTTCTCACACACTTCTCATCTCACTTTTGGTGGCAAATAGGACTAAGTTTTTCTTGTCGCTCATCGTGGAGGCACTTGATTTTGGCTTGTGGCGCTCACTCTCTTTTGGGTGGGTCACTCTCTCACTCTTTTCTCCATGATGGGTGGCTTGCTTGTCGGTGATCACTTGACTTGGAGACATATGTCGTAGCATGTACTCCTTCCCTTTCATCTTGAAGCTATAATGATTGGTACGCCCGTTGTGGATGACGCCGCGGTCAAATTGCCATGGTCGACCAAGAAGAAGGTGGAAAACGGACATCGGGACGACATCACACTCCAAAGTGTCTTCATATGCTCTATCTTGAAAGAAACTTGTACCGTATGCTCGACTTGGATGGTGCCGGAGTCGCTTAGCCATTGGACCTTGTAGGGGTACGGGTGCTTCATCTTGACCAATTGGAGCTTGGAGGATAGTTCTTCACTTGCCAAGTTGTGACAACTCCCTCCATCGTTGATGACCTTGACAGACCTTCCATTGATGCCGACCTTGGTGTGGAAGATGTGGCATCTTTGGTCTTCGTCTTGTTGATGTTGAAGAGTCAAGACTTTGGAGACAACGAGAGCGGGGCTCGAATCCTCATCACAAAAGACTTGATCAACTTCATCATCGTTTATGCGCCGGTGCATGGCCACTTGCTCAAGGGCTTCCATTTCCTCTTCACTCATGGAGTCATAGGTTCCGTCGTCGTTGAGGATCATGGTGCGCTTGTTGGTACACTCAAAGGACTTGTGGCCTCGGCCGCCGCATGTGAAACACTTGATGGAACTTGTCTTGACGTTCTCATCGGTTGGAGTAGATGATGAAGCTCACGGCTTGAAGTTTCTTGTAGTAGGAGGACGACTTCAGGTTGTCGAAGTTTTCTTGTAACTCGACTTGTCACCGTTGTTTGTAGATGGCTTGGTTGAGGTAGAAGGTGTTGGAGTCATTGAAGCTTGGGTGTTGGAGAAGCCGTAGCTCTTGGACGAGTACTTGGTGTACTTGAAGTCATCTTGCACTTTGGAGTAGGGTTGGAAGTCGGCAATCTTCTTGATGGGACGATTGAGGCCATTCAAGAAACGGGTCAAGTTTGCTCATCATCTTCCGTGACATTGGCTCTTATCATGGCAATCTCCATTTCCTTGTAGTATTCTTCAACGCTCTTTGTTCCTTGCTTGAGGAGTTGGAATTTCTTGAAGAGGTCGCGGTTGTAGTATGTTGGTACAAGGCATGCTCGCATGACATCCTTCATTTGATCCCAAGTGGTGATGGGTGGTTCACCTCTTGCTTCTCGGCGCTCAAGGACTTGTTCCCACCATATGGGAACATAGTCTTGGAACTCAAGTGATGCCATAGCGATCTTCTTCTCTTCCTCATAGTTGTGCAAGTGAAAGATCTTGTCGACCTTCAATGCCCATGAAAGGTACTCTTCGGGATCATTGCTTCCGTTGAACTTGGGCATGGTGAACTTGAGCTTGCTGTAGCATTGCTCTTCATTGAGTTGGGGTCGAGGGTGATGATGACGCCCTTGACATGGAGGATTGTCAACCTCATATTGCTCTTGGCGTGGAGGATTTCCGTAGTCATCATGCTCTTGATGAACTTGAGGTTGTGGAGGGGCTTATCGAGCTTGTGGAGGATCTTGAGGAACTTGACGATGCACTCTTGCTTGGTAGTTTCGCTCATGAATTTCTTCGCGTAGTGCTTCCTCTTGATTGCGCCTATCTCGGTTGCGGTTGGCAATGACTCAACTTGATTCTTGAAGAGCACGTTGCGCCTCAAGTGCTTGTGCTTCACGTTGTTGTTGTTGAAGACGTTGAGCCTCGACATCTTGTTCCTCTTGGTGTTGTCGTGCTCGCTCTTCCTCTTCGTGACGTTTATGTTGCCTTTCTTGTGCTTGTGCAAGAGGAGCTTGGTGTTGACGATTACGATGTGCTTGCTCGTCGAATTGGTCTTGTGGATGATTGTCGTGTAGGGGATTGCGAGTTGCTTGACGGTCTTGGCGTGCGGCTCAACGTAGAGTGTTCGATGTCGGTGATACTTGAGCCGGAGAGGGTGTCGTCGGAGTGTCGACTCGAGCAGCTCCGTCTTGAGTAGGATAAAGTGGTAGAATGGCGGTTCACCAACAAGGCACGCATCTCGTCCATCCTTGCATCATTCTCTTGTTTGTGCGTGTCGAGCTTGTTGTCAAAGTAGTCTCTTGTTTGTTGCTCGGAGAGTCCCAAGTCGGTGGCGAGATTGTCAATGCGGTCGCTCATTGCTTGTTATTCTTGATGCAAAGCTCTTTGTGCACCGAAGAGATGGCTCTTGGTGACATAGGATGACGTGTTGTCGTCTTGCTCGATGAAGAGTGGATTGGTAGAAGAACTTGGCCTATCCATCATTCCAAGCATATGTGAGTGGGAGAAAGAGAGGAACTTATAGCAAATGTACTTTGACCGATGTTGAAGATGAATCAATGATCACTCAAATATGAAACAAGGAAATAGCACAATTGGTACCAATTCTTGTCGGTTCTCACACCTACACAAGTAAAAGCTTATGGTGGAGCTCGGTTAGGATGGTGGCACAAAATTTGACGCAATTGTTAGTGAGCCTAAAAAATGTTGAAAAAGATTCACCAATTTATAAATGCAACAAGTAGACCAATAGTAAGATATGGTACACGAGAACACACAAGAAAATAGATAAGTGGGATCGTGCAACCAAGGAATGAGCCAAAATGTGGAAACCACGAAAATGCTCTTGTTGCACAACATTAGAGAGATGCTAGCACGATTGTACAATAGACGGATACGGAACTTGTGCATAATCTACTAGGCAAAAATGCAACAACTTCTATACTACTATTAAAAGATCAAACATAAACTCTTCTAAAACCACATAATAAACTGTACACGAGATAACCAGGACCTTTCGATCAAATTAACTTAAACACATCCTACTGTCCACATTACATCATTAGCCTGTTATCTAAATCAACAACTGGGATCAAATGTTCTGCCGAGCAGACACCGCCGTGGCCTGCCAATCGCCCGCAAATCATACCGGTTCGACGCCTCTTTTCCCCTGCGACGAGATAAAAAACAGAGACAAACCTTGCCGAAGGCCCCTACCTGGGATCACTTGGTCTGTGCATGTCCCATTGACCTTGAAACGAAACTGTACCGTCCGAATACATTTGCTTATAAGGTTTACAAACTTGTTGCAAAACCAAGCTGCCTCATCACCTTCTCCAAAAAACCCCACTCCACCCGGTCGTATGCCTTACTCATATCCAGTTTTAAAGCAGCATAGCGTACCCTACCGGACCTTCTCCTCTTCAAAAAAATGTGTCATCTCATAATGTAGAATTGTGTTATCGGAGATGAGTCTCCCCGGCACAAAAGCTCTCTGATTTGGTGATATAATCTCCCCCAGGATACACTTGAGTCTGTTTGATAGGACCTTGGATACGAGTTTGTACACCATGTTGCAAAGGCTAATAGGGCGTAAGTCTTTCAGAGTTTCTGGGTTCTGAACCTTTGGGATTAGTACTACGAGAGTATCGTTCCATCCCTCCGGTATACTGCCGCCTCGCAACACATGTAGCACCTCACGTACCACGTCCTCACCAGCCAGATGCCAATAATGCTTATAGAACACCGCCGGGAGACCATCCATCCCCGGCGCCTTGAGATCACCGATATCATCAAGAGCAGCTTTGACCTCCTTTGGGGTAAACTCTGGAGACAGAAAATCATTCATTTGCGGCGTGACCTTAGGGGAAATATGATCAAGGATATTATTTGCATCATCACCTGCCATGGGGGTAAACAGAGAGGAAAAGTAGTCAGTAATAAGGTTCTTCATGCCCTCCTCATCCTCCATTACCACACAATCCTCCCTCCTTAGCTTCTGAATGGTATTCTTCTTTTTTCTCTCTGAGGCATATGCTTGGAAGTATTTTGTGTTTCTGTCCCCCTTTGTTAGCCAGTTGACATGTGCACGTTGTCTCCATACAAGATCCTCCTGTTCTTCCAGTCTATCAAGCTTGAAACTGATAGTTTGTTCTTTTCTAACTTGGCTTTCCGATATTGGTTCCCTCCTGACCCTCTCCAGATCCCCCTTCAACTTCTCAATTCTCTTCCTAAGATCACCAAGCACTTCCCTGCTCCAAGTGTTCAACGCCTTGACAACCACTCCCAGCTTATGCCGCACTCCAGGGCCCACAGCCCCATCCCAGGCCTCCTTGACAATACTGTCACACTCCTCCTCAAGAAGCCAATTTGCCTCAAAATGAAGCAGGCGATCCCCCCCTGGCTTGTCAGCGCTCTTGCAATATGCGGAGAACAGTGGGCAGGTGAAAGGGATTCAGGTTGCGCCGGACGCACCAACAGTCAGCCATCTTCTTTTCGCGGACGATTCACTATTGTTGTTTGAAGTTAATCCAGCCAGCATTGCAGTCGTGGACCAGATCTTGCATGTCTATGAGATGGGATCAGGCCAGGTCATTAATAGGGATAAGTCGGCTGTTTTGTTCGGTCGTAACACGAAGAATTAGGAGAAGCAGCAGTTCCTTGCGTTGCTTGGGCTACAGTGCGAGAGTTTGCAGGGGAAGTATTTGGGTTTGCAGTGTTTTGAATACCTTCGAGACAGGATCTGGGAGATTATCAAAGGGTGGAAGATCAAGCTCCTATCCAAGGCGGCCAAAGAGATTCTGATCAAAGCAGTATTATAGGCCGTCCCGACGTACGCAATGGCGTGTTTTGATCTTACAAAGTTCCTCTGCGACAGTATTAGCCAGATGGTCTGCAGGTTTTGGTGGGCTAACGAAGAGGAGGAGGATAAGCATCATTGGGTGAGTTGGGAAAGAATGGCATTACCGAATGAACAGGGAGGCCTTGGTTTTCGTGATCTCCACTCGTTTAATATAGCGATGCTTTCACGCCAGATTTGGCACCTCATTCAAACTCCGGACTCATTGTGTGCACGGGTGTTGAAAGCTAAGTATTTCCCGGACGGTGATGTTCTTGATGCCACTAGCCAACCTGGCATGAGTTACGTTTGGAGGAGTCTGCTTCAAGGGGTAGAAGTGATCAAAGCTGGTATGATTTGGCGAGTGGGATCGGGTGAGCACATTAACATATGGTCCGACCCCTGGCTGCCCTCGAATGATACGCGATTTCCTGGTACCTTGCAAGGCGCAAATATCCTGACGAGAATCTCAGAACTCCTGGACCCGACTACCAACATGTGGGATGCCCAGCTTGTCGGCCAGACCTTTTGCCCCAGGGATGCAGCAACCATCCTTAGTATCCCCATCTATGAGCATTATGATGATTTTGTGGCTTGGTATTATGATTCCAAAGGACTGTTCTCCGTCCGTTCTGCCTATAGACTGCACGTCCAACTGCAGGAGAGACATGGCGCGCACCCGAGGGGCGAGAGTTCAACGGGTTCGGAAGGAGCAGCAAATTTCTGGAAGATGCTATGGTCGACCCCGTGCCCTGGTAGAGTGCATCATTTTATGTGGCGACTTGCACACAATAGCCATCCCATGCTGAGGAATGTGGAAAGAATTGGGGTTGAGCTAGATACAAAGTGTGTGATTTGTCACCGGGTTCCTGAAGATGGCGCACATCTATTCCTACGATGTAAAGAGGTTAAGAAAGTTTGGAGGGATGGGGGACTGGAGCAGGTGCGTCAGTTGCTTCTTACCTGTCAAACCCCCAAGGACATGCTCCATGCAATCTTAAAACTCCCTGAAGAACAGAAACTGCGGTCCATATGTACCTTGTGGTCTTGGTGGTATGAGAGAAACAAAGCTAACCATGAGCAGACTCGACGGTCGAGGGAGGAGTTTCAGGCATATGCTGGGCATGCCATAGCTGAATGGCAGGAGTTCCTGTGTAAAAAAACCGATGGAGAAAGCCAAACCAATCCCCAGGTGGACGGGGCCCCCCCGTGAGTTCTTAAAATTAAACCTTGATGCAGCTCTAAACCCTGCGACGGGGGAGGGTGGATGGGGACTGCGTTTTGATTTTCGGCCGAAAAAAATGAATTTCGGCCGAATTTCGGCCATCTCGCTAGGGCCCGATATATGGGCCTATCGGCCGAATAATTTGGCCCAGTTTGAATTTTTTTTGCCCGGCCCAGCTTCGAGAGCCTTCCAGTTAGGCTTCCGCTGAGACAAAACCACGAACCCACGCTACCTAACCCTAAATTGCTCTTTCCCTGCCCGTCCTCCTGTGTGCGGCGCCGCCGCTGCGCACATCTCAGGCGAGTGCTTCCAACCCATCTCCTCGCCCTCCTCCACATCTCCGGCCAAGGCGCTCACTTCTCCGGCCCTCCTCCAGATCTCCTCGCCTCCACCCATCCGCTTCCTGTCCTTTGGTTCTCCAAGACTGCAGTATGGTGCTCGGCGGCTGCGACAACGGAGCTGATGGTGCGCCAGCCAGTTGAACGGAGGCAGTAGCAAGGGGCAGCGGCAACAGCCTAGAGGGCGGAGGTTGATTGGCAAGGTACGAATGTTCTTGATACTTAAGCAACAATTTGTCTCATCCCTGGTACTTGCATGCAGTTTTAATTTTTCAACAATTTCAGATCGATGTTACTTTGTTTCTTAGTTATAATCTGTACTGCGATGTACTTGTGTTCCTTTAGATTAAGGAGAGGCCCCTGGTAAATGGCTTGACAAATGCATATATCATACGGGGGTAAGAAAAGTTGAGTCTTGTTAAGTTGAACACAGTAGTGTAATTATTAATCTGAAATATACATGTATCTTGTAGTCACCAAGTATGCTCTAGATCTGGTAATATTCGTTTTGGTCCAACAGAAAAGTGGATTACAAACCTTGTTATGAACATCCTAAAATATATAATTGTTCCATATATTTGTGCAGTGTGGTTATTTTTGAGCTGTTGAGATCATGCTTGTGCGCAACATTAATTTTTTTCTTCTCAAGAACAGTTTAATTTCAACAGAAAAGTAGATGTTGACCGATGATTAATTTCAATCTTCAGAGGTACCATTACGTGGTGGTTCTAGAACTAAGCATCATTCTATCTTTCTCAAGAACAGATTATAGTTTGTGACTTGTATGTTTGGCAAACTAGAGCATCGAGCTAAACTAGAGCATCGGATTGTATATTTTTTGTTTATTATTAATATGAGGACAACCTAGTAAGCAAGGGTTGCTTCCTTAGTTACGTAATCTTCATAACTGACCGATGTTCTTTTGTCATTTGATTTTCAGGTAATGGAACTGCAAATAGGAGTGGCAGCGGCAACCATGATGCAAGTGCAAGTGGTTCCCAAAGATCTTGGAAAACTATTTGGTATTTGTTCGTAAATTGGTTGAAGTTTTTTGGCGTGAGTGGACATAACAGTACATTGCGCTGTTCATGTAGTGAGATGAGGATGATCACAATTCAGAGTATTTGGGGACAAGGAAGATGATCCATCAATGCAAGATCAGCAAGAGGCACAAATGCAAGTGGAAAAAGAGACGCAAATTCAAGTGGAAATGGACGCACCACCAAACGATGTCAATTTGGAGACCCGTAGATCTGTACGGCTTGTCAAGAAGAAGACCAAGGACGTCAACAGCCTATACTTGTTGCTTAGAAATCTGCGGGTAAGTCTCTTCTTTTAGTGTTTTATCATTCATGATAATTGCTTAGAATATTTTAGTTACTTGGAGCTGCTAGTTACTTAGATGTATGCACTTTCTATCTATGCCTAGCCTCATTGACATGTTAAGCAATGTATTTATATTATCCTGAAATGTTACCACTTGACTATTGTTGCACTAGACACTTCCCTGTTAGTCCATTTTATTTCGTTATGCACAAAGTGGAAGATGAAAATTCTGATGTTGAACTACATGCATCCTGATCCTTTCTCTGTTTCTCTAAACCAGAAATGTCACATGAAGAACTAAGGATATCAAGAAGCTTTTGGATGCATGCAAGCTTGGAGCTGCTGTTTTATAGGTATGTTAACCACTATATTTATCGCTCAATATTTTTGAGCTTATGCATGATTTTTGATTCACATTTTCACCATGGATTTTCCTTCCGTATGACAATTGACAAATGTCTAGTCCAAGCCAACAGCAGGTTGTTTGTGTCTATGTTGCTTTCTTTGTATCCTTACGAGTTTTGTTGTGCCGGAGTACAAACTATAAATTAGAATTCATCATTCTAGTATATGGAGGCATTTAACCTTTGCTCCTGAAGCTTTTTTGTGAATAAAAAACTATATTGCTGCAGTAGATTTGTTATTTGATTCATGAGCATGCATAACATTTGACTATTGTTCTACTAGCTACTTACTTGTCCTGTTAATCCATTTTATTTTTGTTGCACAAAGTGGTAGAAGATAATTCCGATGCAGAACTACCTCCATCCTGACCCTTCCTTTGTTTCTCTAAACCAGAAATGGCATGTGTAGAAATAGAATAACCAAGGATATAAAGAAGCTTTTGGATATAGGCAAGCTTGGAGCTGCTGTTTCATTGTCATGCTTTAATGGTTGTCTTTTGGAGTTTTTGTTTCTATCTGTAATCCTTTTAAGTCTGTTGGCTGTACCGGACTATTTAAAGTCTGAACTACGCTGTGATGGTTGAACTGATGCTGGACTGTTAAGGGTTATGTTGGAGGCAACTTTATAACTAATGTGTGCCTGTTATGTTGGACAGATGCAGTTTTATTAATCCCTAGAGCTTATTTGCTGAAGTTTATATGATCAATCCTCATGATTGAAGTTTATATGATCAATCCTGATGATTATTGCGCTGCTATGTTTAGGCTTTGTTTTATTTCAAATTTTGTTTGAATTTCGGCTGAATTTCGGCTGAATTTCGGCCAAATTTCGGTTGAATTTTGGTCAAAATTTCAAATTTTGATTTTGCAATTTCGCCCGAGATTTTGCCGAAAAATTTAAAATTCCCGAAATTCGTCCATTTCGGCCAAGGACGAAAAAAAACACAAACCGAAATTCAAAACACAGGATGGGGAGCGATTGCACGTGACACGGAGGGCGGGGTTCTTCTAGCTGAGGCGGGGAAGCTGGTTCACCAAAGTTCAGCGCTGCAGGCGGAGACAGAGGCCCTAATCCATGCTATCAAGCTCGCCGAGGCACAGGACATGGGACGCGTCGTGTTTGAGACGGACTGCATGTCTTTGCAGCAAGCTGTGTCTTCCTCCGGGCAGGACCGTGGTCCTCTGGGAGTTCTCTTCCGTGAAGCAAAATTTCTGTTACGACTAGGCTTTATCCGGTACCAAGTAATGCACTGTTCTCGGTCATGTAATAGGCCAGCACATTTGTTAGGCGGCCCAGGGTTCGAGTAGGTGATCCGAGCAGCCTACGTATGTGGCTGTCGGACTTTCCGGACGATGTAATCCGTGCTGTGACCGCCGATATGGTCAGTCCCCCGTAATTGGAATGCAAGGTGTTCCAGATAAAAAAAAAACAGAGACGAAGTACATCGGTGTAATCCTCGCTCAGTCCTCAGATCCAGGCCACGGTTCCTCCCGCACCCGGCCGGGGTGGTTGGTACCACGATGTCGCGGAGAGGTGGCTGGCGGTGGCCCAGGGCCAACACCTCACGGCTGTCGTTCGGATCCGCGCCGTCGAGCCGTGCCCGAGCTTCTCGGACGATCCTCGCGGCGGCGGCGGTGCAGCGACGCGACGGGCGGCGGCAGCCCTGTGCCAGCGCGCAGGGAGAGATGCGCTTCATGGCCGGTGTCCGGATCCGCGCCATCGAGCCGTCCGGAGGTTCTCAGGGCGGTGGCGCGCTACCCAGGGAGCACAACCATGGGCGAATCTCAATGAGCACAACCATGCGAATCCGATGACCCCCTGCTGTTTTCGCTTCCAAGAGTCCCGTCCTCCCAGCTCCCACACGAGCTCAAATCGCCTGCTCCGTGGCCGCAATTTCCATGCGTCTTTTGCGTCTTCTTCTTTTGGATCCCTAGCTAGGGAGTCTGTATCTTCCTCTGAATTTCTCCCCATTCACTAGCAGCAACACTATGATTTAGCTGTAGCCAATGCTGACGGTGGGTGGTACAGATCACTAGCTAGCCGAATCTGCCTCTTCCTCTGAATTCTCCTCATTCACCAGCGAGATGTAGTGTGATTCTGAAGAAAACGTATTGACGAGATGAAGCTTGTGATTTCTGAAATAAACAATACGTGCTATTAGATTTCACTCCAATTTTTTGTGCAAATTTCTTTGATACATGTAGAGCAGTGCTGGCAGCACGGGACGCAGCGGGCTCGGCCTGAGTTGGCGGCGGCAGGTCCATCTCCTCCCTCGAACCGGCGGCGGCGGCGTGATACACATCGGGCTCAGCCGCGAAGATGGATTTCTCTGGCAAGGCATTTGCCGATGTGTCGACGACTCATCGCCTCCGTTCCTCCGAGCGGTCAGCATCGCCGATGCCGCCGCTGCCGTTCCTCACATAGCCGAGGACGCAGAAGCCGCTGCCGCCGTTCCTCTACGCGACGGTGATACACACGGCGTAGCCTCTTCCTTCCATTTTCAGTTTAATTTCTTCTTACTTGGAATGATTTAAATTCAGCCGTAGGAGATGTTGGATAAACTGGATTAGACCTTTCAGTTATATAATTAGGCTTTTATTTGCTAGCCCTTTCTGAAACTAGGCAAGTGCAACCATGAGGTTTACTTTAGAACTTGTAGGGACCCTTTGTTATTTTGATGGTCCTAGCGATTTCTACTGTCCCAGTCTGGGGAGCAACACATGGAAGGCTGTCAGACATTAGACAGTAAAGCATATATTTCAAGTTTCAACTATGCTTTTATAGGTTCTACAGTTTTTGTAACTTGAGAACCACTTGCACGGAGTCACACCGTAGGTTAGCAAATAAATAAATAAATTTAGAAGCAAGCGTCTTTGACAAACAGAATTAGATTATAGGCTTTTTAAGGAAGATGTCACGCACCTATATGATGTGCTTTGAATCCAAATAGGAAGCAACTATTTACTCATCCTATTCTAACTTTATGTATGTCTAGAGTCTAACATCAATTGTAACAATTATATAGTTCTAATGATTTCATTGCCTCCCCATGGATGGTTTTAAAATATCAGAGATGGAGAATCACCAAGCAGCTGCATCTCTGTTAGGATCAAGGGAGCATTCCTCGTTAGACCAAACGAGCTGTTAGAGTACGTAATGGGCCTGGGCCCGTTAGTCTTAGGGTTAATTAAAGATAAGGGTCGCTTGCTTAGGGGTCAAGTAAGCCTTGCTTGGGAGTCAAGTAAACCTCTCTATATAAAGAGAAGAGATGTATCAATCTAGTCAAGCAAGAATTAAGAAGGAAATCCCTTCCCTCTTGCCCGGCCGTGGGCGAAAAGGCCCCCGGCCGGCACTCTCGCGTCCTCCTTCTAGCAGCGCCACAACAATTTGGTATCAGCTAGCTTCGGTTCGATCATGTCTTCATCGCCGCCAACCCGTCTTCTTCCGCCGCCAACACCGTCGCCTCTAGCGCCACCACGATCGTCGCCTCACTCGCTATGCGGGATCCTCCGTCGCGCCCGCTTCGCCGTCCTCACCCCGGAGGCGGTGTCCGGCGCATGGACCTAACCCAGCGGTCCAGAGATCCGCTTTGTTTGGCCGGTCCTACAAGCCGCACCATTGCCCCGCCATCGCCGCCATCAGGCGCGTGGCTGCCATGGCAACCGCCGACCAGCGGACCTCCGCCCCGGCTTCATGGGCGGCCGCAATGCCATCCATCGCCACCACCGCTTCGCACGGCTGCGCAGCCGCCGCTCTGGCGACCTCCGCCACGCTGGCGCTCGCCGCCGAGCCGCCGCAGCAGCAGCCACCGCCGGTCGCTCGACCCAGATCGATCGCGGCGGAGTCCCGATCCACCAGATCAAGTTCTCGCCGTCGCCATCACCGCTTCTCGTCGGCGTCCCCATCCAAAGAATCAAGTTTCGCCGTCACCGCCACCGCTCCGCTTGATCACTACCCGCCACGTGTCGGCGGCGGCGAGGCTGCAGGTTGTGCGGCGCGGCCTCCTAGCGTCGGCGTGTGGGGAGATGCGTGGTCTGCCGCCGCCGCCTCCTCGGGCGCGCCATTGCGCAAAGGACCTCGATCTCGTCCGCTGCGTCGGGGATCTTGGGCATGCTGTTTTCCCCACGGACAGCGACCTCAAAGTCTGCGACATCGGCGGTTGGGGGCCCCTCCTCGTCATTCTCCATCGACAGCCCTCCAATCTTCTCTGTGCGGTGCAGACCAACAGCCGTTCGGCGGGGAGAAGGCATGGTATCACCGACAAGAGTGCACGACGTAGCTCCACTGCATTCCGCCACCGGCCGCCGCGAGGGCGCCTCTGCTGGTCGCTCTTGCGACCACTTCCAGGTGGCCCTACACATACACTCCTTTTGTCCAGATGGTTTCCATGGGATCCAGGTGGCTATGGCTGTACACGTACACGTCCGACGTGCGGATGATGTCCACTTTATGTTCAGGGGTCCAAAATAAAGCGTCCCAGTCCATTTCAGGTTGAGAGTAATAAACCAAGCCAAGATGTAAAATGCTTGTTTTTAGGTGTTAGGTTTGTGTTGCGTCGAGTCATGGTTATAAGTTGGTTAGGCTGCAGCTCGAGGACAAGCTGCATGTCCAGGTGGGGTGTAGTGTTAGAGTACGTAATGGGCCTGGGCCCGTTAGTCTTAGGGTTAATTAGAGATAAGTGTCGCTTGCTTAAAAGTCAAGTAAGCCTTGCTTGGAAGTCAAGTAAACCTCTTTATATAAAGAGAAGTGATGTATCAATCTAGTCAAGCAAGAATTAAGAAGGAAATCCCTTCCCTCTTGCCCGGCCGTGGACGAAAAGGCCTCCGGCCGGCACTCTGGCGCCCTCCTTCTAGCAGCGCCACAACACGAGCATAATATATTAAACTCTGCCAAAATTTATTGTTGCAAGTTCATCAGTGACAACCAAGGGTTCATGCTCCAGAATGACGGCTTCTTGCTGCAGTTCGCAGTCTGAAGTACGGGAGATCGGCGTGGCTAAATCATTTTTGCATGGTGTAAAAGGCTGCTGATTGTTCCAACGTTCTTTTTTCTGTAAAAGAGTGTAAATCATGTCTGTTACTTGACTATAATGATTCTTTCCAACATTCCAAGAGGTGAGCACATGTAGTTATGTATCTGGATCTTATATCTATACCTACTACTATTAAAGAGGCGATTGATTCTTCCTCCAAAAAATTCGTCCGTGCTTTGTACGTCTGTTTTGTTCGTCATCTCTATATTTTGTAGTACGTCTGTTGGTCGAGGTGGTTCGTAGCTTTCAGATGGCAGATCCTATTTGACGCCGGCAGGCGTCAAAAGGATGTGGCTTCGCTGAAGCCTGGACACCCGACCCCCCACTTGGGCCGGCCCACTGTTGCGATGCTTTTTCTTCTTTATCATGTTTCTTTCATTTTTTATTTGTTTTGTTTTCTGTCTTTTTTCTTACTGTTTTTTTGTGTATTATACACAGTTCATTGCATATTTATATACACAAATGTTCATCATATATTTAAGAAAATGTTCATTGTGTATTTTAAAACTGTTCAACATATATTCACAAAAATTTACAATGTGTATTTAAACATTGTTCCGCGTATACCACAGAAACGTTCAATGTGTATTTAAATATTTATTCAGCGTATATCAAAAAAGTTCAGTGTGTATTTAAAAACTGTTCAGCGGATATCACAAAATGTGCAATGTATATTTAAAAATTGTTCATCATTTGAAATTTCCAATATTTTGTTCATGTTTTCAATAAATGTTGACGCTTTTAAAAGTTTGATCATATTTCTAAAAAAAATCATGATTTAAAAACGTTGTGAAGAAAATAAGGAAAAACGTCCATTTTTTCCCAAGAAATGTTGAAAACTTTTGAAAAAAGAAACGATCTGCCGTCCCCAGGCGATGCAAATTGTTCTTAAAGACAGGCGACGCTAATCTAACACTAGAGTACGTCAGTTCTATTTGTTTCGAAGAGCTATCCACTAGCAGGAGATCGCGAGTTCGAGCTCTTATCGTGCAACATTTTTTTGGCGAGTTTTTCATGCGCCTGGATTTTGCTACCTCTAACTGGGCCGGCCCGTTTGCGGTTCTCTTCAGCGAAAGCTCAACGGCTTGACGCTCGCGGGCGTCATACAGGGGGTCCCCTTTCAGATCGCTGCTTGGGTCCCGTCTCGCTCCATCGGTATTGGGCCATGAGGCCATCAAGTGGCCTTCCAATTGATTTTCCTTCTGGGCTGCCGGATGGGCTTTCATATAGAATAAAAAACTACTATTGCTTTCATGATCGATCGATCTCAAGATCACCTAACGCCCAGATGTTTTTGAGAAGAAAAAAACTGACAACCAGATTTGTCTCAAAATAAGAAAAAAAGCCCAACAACCGGACTCCATAAAAAAAAAAAACTAACGACCAGACTCCCTTTAAAGACTTTCTCAAAAAACAAAAAACTAACGGCCAGCCTCCCCTAAATAAACTTAAGACCAGACATATCTCAAAAAAGAAAAAAACTAACGACCGAACGCCCCACAAAAAATGCTAACGATCAAACAATTTCTAATCTATACCTACTAATAAAAAAATATGTATTCTTAGTCCGTCATATGCTATTTTATAGAAAACTCCCTAATGTTTTCTCAAATTAAACCCGCGATACATATCAAATATTTTCTAAAATACTTATTAAATCTACATGCAAGCCGTGTTTAAATAGAAGACATGTGGAATCTTGAACTTGCGCTTTTGTAGACAAAGACCATTTTTGTTGGGCCGTAGCTACAAATACTCAGATTATAGACCATTCTTTGTAAATTAAGAGCGTGTGATATTCTTTTCTCCCGTTGCAACGCACGGGCCCTTTTGCTAGTATTGCAAAAGAGTGTAAATCATGTCTATTACTTGACTATATTCTCCATCCAAGCTGTATTAATAGTTCAACAGGGCATAAAACAAGATCTTTCCCTGGTCACAATACATAATTACATTCAAATTATGTTTTGAACAAAGTTAGTTCACCCAGGATGACAACTATGCAATGGTGGCGACGCATGGCTCTTGGGACAACGATATTGCTTGGTTGTGGCGCCATGTAGCAGGCACACTAGGGATGCCAGCAAATGCAGACATTGCACTCCATATGTTCTGACAAGATGTCCACACCAAAGATATACTGCAATAAAAAGGAAAACAATGCTACATGGACATGACCGATCAAAACATGTTGAGTCACCATGGATTCCTCTTTAGCTTAGTGTAAGGTGCAAGTTGTCCGGTTTTGAAGTTGAGGACAATCTCCGTTGGCGCCGGGGCTAGAGGGATGGCCGAGGGGCGGTAGCATGGCAGTGGGGCGCGGTTAGGGTTGGGAAGGGATGTACGGTGAGGCTGCACGGGAGCCCCGGTGGCTGCGGACGATGGAAGCAGGTGGCTAGGCCGGCATGTTGGGGAACGTTGCAGAAAATTAAAATTTTTCCTACGGTTTCACCAAGATCCATCTATGAGTTCATCTAAGCAACGAGCCAAGGGAGTGAGTTTGCATCTACATACCACTTGTAGATCGAAAAGGAAGCGCTCAAGGGGATGGTGATGAGGAGTCGACTCGCCGTGATTCGGATCACCGATGACCAAGTGCTGAACGGACAGCACCTCCGCGTTCAACACATGTACGGTACAGACGACGTCTCCTCCGTCTTGATCCAGCAAGGAGGAAGGAGAGGTTGAGGAAGACAGCTCCAACGGCAGCCCGAGGGCGTGGTGTTGTTGGTGCAGCAGTAATCCGACAGGGCTTCGCCAAGCACGCACAGAGGAGGAGAGGTGTTTGGGGAGGGGAGGGGCTGCGCCTTGGCTTGTGTATGCAGCCTCCCTCACCCCTCTATTTATAGGGGAAGGGCAGGGGCGGCCCCTCTAGATGGGAATCTAGAGGGGGCGGTGGCTGAGAAGGGGTGGCTTGCCCCCAAGCAAGGGGCGCCTCTAGGGTTCCCCCAAACCCTAGGCGCAAGGGCCCAAGGGGGGGTGCGCCAGCCCACCGTGGGCTGGCTCCTCCCCACGCAGCCCATGTGGCCCCCGAGAGGGGTGGCCCCTCGGTGGACCTCCGGAACCCTTCCGGTGGCCCCAGACAATACCGCACGCTCGAAACTTTCCGGTGTCCGCTTGACAACTTCCCATATATAAATCTTTACCTCGACCCTTCCGAATTCCTCGTGACGTCCGGGATCTCATCCGGACTCAACAACATTCGTAATCACATACAAGTCTTCCTAATAACCCTAGCATCACCGAACCTTATGTGTAGACCCTACGGGTTCGGGAGACATGCGAACATGACCGAGACGCTCTCAGTCAATAACCAACAGCGGATCTGGATACCCATGTTGGCTCCTACATGCTCCTCGATGATGTCATCGGATGAATCACGATGTCGAGGATTCAAGCAACCCTTATACTATTCCCTTTGTCGACGATATGTTACTTGCCCGAGACTCGATTGTCGGTATCCCAATACCTCGCTCAGTCTCGTTATCGCAAGTCACTTTACTCGCATCGTAATGCATGATCCCGTGACTGGACACTTGGTCACCTTGAGCTCATTATGATGATGCACTACCGAGTGGGCCCAGTGATACCTCTCCGTCATACGGAGTGACAAATCCTGTCTCGATCCGTGTCAACCCAACAGACACTTTCGGAGATACGTAGTGCACCTTTATAGTCACCCGCCACGTTGTGAAGTTTGGTACACCCAAAGCACTCCTACGGTATCCGGAGTTACACGATCTCATGGTCTAAGGAAGAGATACTTGACATTGGAAAAGCTCTAGCAAAACGAACTACACGATCTTGTGCTATGCTTAGGATTGGGTCTTGTCCATCACATCATTCTCCTAATGATGTGATCCCGTTATCAACGACATCCAATGTCCATAGTCAGGAAACCATGACTATCTATTGACCAACGAGCTAGTCAACTAGAGGCTCACTAGGGACGTATTGTGGTCTATGTATTCACACATGTATTACGATTTCCGGATAATACAATTATAGCATGAATAAAAGACAATTATCATGAACAAGGAAATATAATAATAATGCTTTTATTATTGCCTCTAGGGCATATTTCCAACAGTCTCCCACTTGCACTAGAGTCAATAATCTAGTTACATTGTGATGAATCGAACACCCATAGAGTTCTGGTGTTGATCATGTTTTGCCCGCGGAAGAGGTTTAGTCAACGGATCTACGACATTCAGATCCGTATGCACTTTACAAATTTCTATGTCTCCATCTTGAACATTTTCACGGATGGAGTTGAAGCGGCGCTTGATGTGCCCGGTCTTCTTGTGAAACCTGGGCTCCTTGGAAAGTGCAATAGCTCTAGTGTTGTCACAGAAGAGTTTGATCGGCCCCGACGCATTGGGTATGACTCCTAGGTCGGTGATGAACTCCTTCACCCAAATTGCTTCATGCGCTGCCTCCGAGGCTGCCATGTACTCTGCTTCACATGTAGATCCCTCCACGGCGCTCTGGTTGCAGCTGCACCAGCCATCGCTCCACCATTCAACATATACACGATCCGGTTTGTGACTTAGAGTCATCCAGATCTGTGTCGAAGCTAAGCGCCGACGTAACCCTTACGACGAGCTCTTCGTCACCTCCATAAACGAAACATGTCCTTTGTCCTTTTGGTACTTTAGGATATTCTTGACCGCTGTCCAGTGTTCCTTGCCGGGATTACTTTGGTACCTTCCTACCAAACTTACGGCAAGGTTTACATCAGGTCTGGTACACAACATGGCATACATAATAGATCCTATGGCTGAAGCATAGGGGATGACACTCATCTCTTCTTTATCTTTTGCCGTGGTCGGGCATTGAGCCGAGCTCAATCTCGCACCTTGCAATCTGAGCAAGAACCCTTCTTGGACTGATCCATTTTGAACTTCTTCAAAATCTTATCAAGGTATGTGCTTTGTGAAAGATCTATGAGGCATCTTGATCTATCTCTATAGATCTTGATGCCTAATATATAAGCAGCTTCTCCAAGGTCCTTCATTGAAAAACACTTATTCAAGTAGGCCTTAATGTTGTCCAAGAATTCTATATCATTTCCCATCAAAAGTATGTCATCTACATATAATATGAGAAATGCTACAGAGCTCCCACTCACTTTCTTGTAAACGCAGGCTTCTCCATAAGTCGCATAAACCCAAATGCTTTGATCATTTCATCAAAGCGAATGTTCCAACTCCGAGATGCTTGCACCAGCCCATAAATGGATCGCTGGAGCTTGCATACTTTGTTAGCATTCTTAGGATCGACAAAACCCTCCGCTGCATCATATACAGTTCTTCCTTAAGATGCCCGTTAAGGAATGCCGTTTTGACGTCCATCGCCATATCTCATAATCATAGTATGCGGCAATTGCTAACATGATTCGGACGGACTTAAGCTTCGCCACGGAGAGAAAGTCTCATCATAGTCAATCCCTTGAACTTGTCGATAACCTTTAGCGACAAGTCGAGCTTTATAGATGGTGACATTACCATCCGCGTCCGTCTTCTTCTTAAAGATCCATTTGTTTTCTATCGTCACGATCATCGGGCAAGTCACCAAAGTCCATACTTTGTTTTCATACATGGATTCTATCTCAGATTTCATGGCTTCTAGCCATTTGTTGGAATCTGGGTCTGCCATCGCTTCTTCATAGTTCAAGGTTCACCGTTGTCTAACAACATGATTTCCGGGACAGGGTTGCGTGCACTCACAGTGCGGAACGTGTCCTTGTGGACCCCTGAAGTTCAAGAGCAACTTGATCCAAGTACCTTGATCATCATCATTATTTTCCTCTTCGGTTGGTGTAGGCATCACAGAACATTTTCCTGAGCTGCACTACTTTCCCGCTCAAGAGGTAGTACTTCATCGAGTTCTACTTTCCTCCCACTTACTTCTTTCGAGAGAAACTCTTTTCCCGTAAAGGATCCGTTCTTGGCAACAAAGATCTTGCCCTCGGATCTTAAGTAGAAGGTATACCCAATGGTTTCTTTAGGGTATCCTATGAAGACGATTTTCCGACTTGGGTTCGAGCTTTTCAGGTTGAAGTTTCTTGACATAAGCATCGCATCCCCAAACTTTTAGAAACGACAGCTTAGGTTTCTTCCCAAACCATAATTCATACGGTGTCGTCTCAACGGATTTAGACGGTGCCCTATTTAAAGTGAATGTAGCTGTCTCTAGAGCGTATCCCCAAAATAGTAGCGGTAAATCGGTAAGAGACATCATGGATCGCACCATATCCAATAGAGTGCGACACGACGCTCGGACACACCGTTCGTTGAGGTGTTCGGTAGGCGTGAGTTGTGAAACGATTCCACATTTTCTTAAGTGTGTACCAAATTCGTGACTTAAATATTCTCCTCCACGATCCGATCGTAAGAATTTTATCTTTCGGTCACGTTGATTCTCTACTTCATTCTGAAATTCCTTGAACTTTTCAAAGGTCTCGACTTGTGTTTCATCAAGAAGACATACCCATATCTACTCAAGTCATCGTGAGAGTGAGAACATAATGATATCCTCCATGAGCCTCAACGCTCATTGGACCGCACACATCGGTATGTATGATTTCCAACAAGTTGGTTGCTCGCTCCATTGTTTCGAGAACGGAGTCTTGGTCATCTTGCCCATGAGGCATGGTTCGCATGTGTCAAATGATTCATAATCTAGAGACTCCAAAAGTCCATCAGCATGGAGCTTCTTCATGCGCTTGACACCAATGTGACCAAGGCGGCAGTGCCACAAGTATGTGGGACTATCGTTATCAACTTTACATCTTTTGGTATTCACGCTATGAATATGTGTAACATTACGCCGAGATTCATTAAGAATAAACCATTGACCATTGGAGCATGACCATAAAACATATCTCCCATATAAATAGAACAACCATTATTCTCGGATTTAAATGAGTAGCCATCTCGCATTAAACGAGATCCAGATACAATGTTCATGCTCAAACTTGGCACCAAATAACAATTATTAAGGTTCAAAACTAATCCCTTAGGTAAATGTAGAGGTAGCGTGCCGACGGCGATCACATCGACTCTGGAACCATTCCCGATGCGCATCGTCACCTCGTCCTTCGCCAGTCTCCGCTTATTCCGCAGCTCCTGCTGTGAGTTACAAATATGAGCAACGGCACGGTATCAAATACCGGGAGTAACTACGAGTACTGGTAAGGTACACATCAATTACATGTATATCAAATATACCTTTGTTGGGGAACGAGTAATTTCAAAAATTCCTACGCACACGCAAGATCATGGTGATGCATAGCAACGAGAGGGAGAGTGCTGTCTCACGCCCTCGTGAGACCGAAGCGAAGCGATCACAACGTAGAGGAAGTAGTCGACGTTCTCCTCGCGATCCAACCGATCCCAGCGCCGTTACATTCGGCACCTCCGAGTTCTTGGCACACGCTCAGCTCGGTGACGCTCCTCGGACTCCGATCCAGCAAAGCTCGGGGAGAGAGAGTTCCACAAGACGACGTGGCAGGACGATCTTGATGTTTTATCGACGCAGGCTTCGCCTAAGCACTGCTACAATTTGACCGAGGTGGAATATGGTGGAGGGGGCACCGCACACGGCTAAGGAACGATCTCAAGGATCAACTTGTGTGTCCTAGGGTGCCCCCTGCCCCGTGATATAAAGGAGCAAGGGGAGGGCCGGCCGGCCCTAGGAGGCTGGCCAGGAGGGGGAGTCCTCCTCCTAGTGGGAGTAGGACTCCCTTTCCTAGTCCTACTAGGAAGAAGGAGGGGAAGGAAGAGAGAGAGGAGAGGGAAGGGGCGCGCCCCCTCCTAGTCCAGTCGGACTCCCCATGGGGGGCGCGCCACCTCCTGGTGCAGCCTCTCTCTCCCTCTTGGCCCAATAGGCCCATTACTTCCCGGGGTTCCGTAACCCTCGGCACTCCGGTTTTCTCCGAAACTTCCGAACCTTTCCGTGTCCGAATATAGCCGCCCAATATATCAATCTTTATGTCTCGACCATTTCGAGACTCCTCGTCATGTCCGTGATCACATCCGGGACTCGAACTCCTTCGCACATCAAAATACATAAACTCATAATATAACCGTCATCGAAACCTTAAGCGTGCGGACCCTACGGTTCGAGAACAATGTAGACATTGCCGAGACACGTCTCCGGTCAATAACCAATAGCGGGACCTGGATGCCCATATTGGCTCCTACATATTCTATGAAGATCTTTATCGGTCGATCCGCATAACAACATACGTTGTTCCCTTTGTCATCGGTATGTTACTTGCCCGAGATTCGATCGTCGGTATCCAATACCTAGTTCAATCTCGTTACTGGCAAGTCTCTTTACTCGTTCCGTAATACATCATCTCACAGCTAACTCATTAGCTGTAATGCTTGCAAGGCTTAGTGATGTGCATTACCGAGAGGGCCCAGAGATACCTCTCCGACAATCGGAGTGACAAATCCTAATCTCGAATACGCCAACCCAACATCTGCCTTTGGAGACACTCGTAGTACTCCTTTATAATCACCCAGTTACGTTGTGACGTTTGGTAGTACCCAAAGTGTTCCTCCGGTAAACGGGAGTTGCATAATCTCATAGTTATAGGAACATGTATAAGTCATGGATAAAAGCAATAGCAACATACTAAACGATCGGGTGCTAAGCTAATGTAATGGGTCATGTCAATCAGATCATTCAACCAATGATGTGACCTTGTTAATCAAATGACAACTCCTTTGTCTATGGTTAGGAAACTCAACCATCTTTGATTAACAAGCTAGTCTAGTAGAGGCATACTAGTGACATTCTGTTTGTCTATGTATTCACACATGTATTATGTTTCCGGTTAATACATTTCTAGCATGAACAATAAACATTTATCATGATATAAGGAAATAAATAATAACTTTATTATTGCCTCTAGGGCATATTTCCTTGATCTCCCACTTGCACTAGAGTCAATAATCTAGATTACACAAGAATGATTCTAACACCCATGGAGTCTTGGTGCTGATCATGTTTTGCTCGTGGAAGAGGCTTAGTCAACGGGTCTGCTACATTCAGATCCGTATGTATCTTGCAAATCTCTATGTCTCCCACCTGGACTAAGTCCCGGATGGAATTGAAGCGTCTCTTGATGTGTTTGGTTCTCTTGTGAAATCTGGATTCCTTTGCCAAAGCAATTGCTCCAAAGATTGTCACAAAAGATTTTCATTGGACCCGATGCACTAGGTAAGACACCTAGATCGGATATGAACTCCTTCATCCAGACTCCTTCATTAGCTGCTTCCGAAGCTGCTATGTATTCCGCTTCACATGTAGATCCTGCTATGACGCTTTGTTTAGAACTGCACCAACTGACAGCTCCTCCGTTTAGTGTAAACACGTATCCGGTTTGCGATTTAGAATCGTCCGGATCAGTGTCAAAGCTTGCATCAACGTAACTGCCACGATGAGCTCTTTGTCACCTCCATATACGAGAAACATATCCTTAGTCCTTTTCGTGTACTTCGGGATGTTCTTGACCGCTGTCCGATGATCCACTCTGGATTACTTTGGTACCTCCCTGCTAAGCTTATAGCAAGGCACACATCAGGTCCTGTACACAGCATTGCATACATGATAGAGCCTATGGCTGAGGCATAGGAACATCTTTCATTTTCACTCTATCTTCTGCGGTGGTCGGGCATTGAGTCTTACTCAACTTCACACCTTGTAACACAGTGCAAGAACCCTTTCTTTGCTTGATCCATTTTGAACTTCTTCAAAATCTTGTCAAGGTATGTGCTTTGTGAAAGTCCAATTAAGCGCCTTGATCTATCTCTATAGATTTTGATGCCCAATATGTAAGCAGCTTCACCGAGGTCCTTCATCGAAAAACTCTTGTTCAAGTATCCCTTTATGCTATTCAGAATTCTATATCATTTCCGATTAGTAATATGTCATCTACATATAATATCGAAATGCTACAGAGCTCCCACTCACTTTCTTGTAAATACAAGCTTCTCCAAAAGTCTCAGATAAACCCAAATGCTTTGATCACACTATCAAAGCGTTTATTCCAACTCCGAGATGCTTGCACCAGTCCATAAATGGATCGCTGGAGCTTGCACACTTTGTTAGCTCCTTTGGATCGATAAAACCTTCTGGTTGCATCATATACAACTCTTCTTCCGTAAATCCATTCAGAATGCAGTCTTTACATCCATTTGCCAAATTTCATAATCATAAAATGCGGCAATTGCTAACATGATTCGGACAGACTTAAGCATCGCCACGGTGAGAAGGTCTCATCGTAGTCAATCCCTTGAACTTGTCGAAAACCCTTTGCGACAAGTCGAGCTTTGTAGACAGATAATATTACCGTCGTCGTCAGTCTTCTTCTTGAAAATCCACTTGTTTTCTATTGCTTGCCGACCCTCGGGCAAGTCAACCAAAGTCCACACTTTGTTTTCATACATGGATCCCATCTCAGATTTCATGGGCTCAAGCCATTTTATGGAATCTGGGCTCACCATCGCTTCTTCATAGTTCGAGGTTCATCATGATCTAGTAGCATGACTTCCGAACAGGATTACCGTACCACTCAGTGCGGTTCTTACTCGTTGATCTACGAGGTTCAGAGTAACTTGATCTGAAGTTTCATGATCAACATCATCGACTTCCTCACTATTTGGTGTAGATGTCGCAGAAACCGTTTCGTGATAAACTACTTTCAAATAAGGGAGAAGGTACAGATTACCTCATCAAGTTCTACTTTCCTCCCACTCACTTCTTTCGAGAGAAACTCCTTCTCTAGAAAGGATCCATTCTTAGCAACAAATGTCTTGCCTTCGGATCTGTGATAGAAGGTGTACCCAACTGTCTCCTTTGGGTATCCTATGAAGACACATTCGATTTAGGTTCGAGCTTATCAGGTTGAAGCTTTTTCACATAAGCATCGCATCCCCAAACTTTAAGAAACGACAACTTTGGTTTCTTGCTAAACCATAGTTCATAAGGTGTCGCCTCAACGGATTTTGATGGTGTTCTATTCAGCGTGAATGCGGCTGTCTCAAGAGCATAACCCCAAAACGATAGCGGTAAATCTGTAAGAGACATCATAGATCGCACCATATCCTAGTAAAGTGCGACTGACGCTCGGACACACCATTGCGTTGTGGTGTTCCGGTGGCGTGAGTTGCTAAACTATTCCGCATTGTTTCAAATGTAGACCAAACTCAGAACTCAAATATTCGCCTCCACGATCAGATCGTAGAAACTTTATTTTCTTATTACGATGATTTTCAACTTCACTCTGAAATTCTTTGAACTTTTCAAATGTTTCAGACTTATGTTTCACTAAGTAGATATACCCATATCTGCTTAAATCATCTGTGAAGGTGAGAAAATAACGATATCCGCCACGAGCTTCAACATTCATCGGACCACATACATCTGTATGTATGATTTCCAACAAATCTGTTGCTCTCTCCATAGTACCGAGAACGGATTTTAGTCATCTTGCCCATGAGGCACGGTTCATAAGTGCCAAGTGATTCATAATCAAGTGACTCCAAAAGTCCATCAAGATGGAGTTTCTTCATGCGCTTTATACCGATATGACCTAAACGGCATTGCCACAAATAAGTTGCACTATCATTATCAACTCTGCATCTTTTGGTTTCAACATTATGAATATGTGTATCACTACTATCGAGATTCATTAAAATAGACCACTCTTCAAGGGTGCATGACCATAAAAGATATTATTCATATAAATAGAACAACCATTATTCTCTCGATTTAAATGAATAACCGTCTCGCATCAAACAAGATCCAGATATAATGTTCATGCTCAACGCTGGCACCAAATAACAATTATTTAGGTCTAAAACTAATCCCAAGGTAGATGTAGAGGTAGCGTGCCGATTGCGATCACATCGACTTTGGAACCATTTCCACGCGCATCGTCACCTCGTCCTTTGCCGGTGTTCGCTAATCCGTAGTCCCCTGCTTCGAGTTGCAAATATTAGCAATGTAACCAGTATCAAATACCAGTGCTATCTGCGAGCTCGTAAGGTACACATCAATAACATGTATATCACATATACCTTTGTTCACCTTGCCATCCTTCTTATCCGCCAAATACTTGGGGCAGTTCCGCTTCAAAGGACCAGTCGCTTGCAAGAGAAGCACTCAGTTTCAGGTTTAGGTCCAGACTTGGGTTTCTTCTCCTGATCAGCAACTTGTTTGCTGTTCTTCTTGAAGTTCCCTTCTTCTTCCCTTTGCCTTTCTTCTTGAAACTAGTGGTCTTATTGACCATCAACACTTGATGCTCCTTCTGATTTCTACCTCCGCAGCCTTTAGCATTGCGAAGAGCTCGAGCATAGTCTTTACTAACCCTTGCATATTATAGTTCATCACGAAGCCTTTGTAGCTTGGTGGCAGTGATTGAAGAATTTGTCAATGACACAATCATCCGGAAGATTAACTCCCAGTTGAGTCAAGTGATTGTAATATCCGGACATTACGAGTATGTGCTCACCGACAGATCCATTCTCTTCCATCTTGCAGCTATAGAACTTATTGGAGACTTCATATCTCTCAATCCGGGCATTCTGTTGAAATATCAACTTCAACTCCTGGAACATCTCATATGCTCCATGACGCTCAAAACGCCGTTGAAGACCCGGTTCTAAGCCGTAAAGCATGGCACATCGAACTATAGAGTAGTCATCGCTTTGCTCGCCAGACGTTCTTAACGCCGCGGTTGCATCAAGAAGAGCTGGCACCTAGCGGTGCATCCAGACGTAACTCTTACAGGCAGCAATGAGGATAATCCTCGAGTTACGGACCCAGTCCGTAATTGCTACCATCATCTTTCAACTTTGCTTTCTCAAGGAACGCATTAAAATTCAACGGAACAACAAAGACGAGCCATCTATCTATAAACAAACATAGACAAGCAAGATACTATCAGTACTAAGTTCATGATAAATTTAAGTTCAATTAATCATATTACTTAAGAACTCCCACTTAGACAGACATCTCTCTAGTTATCTAAGTGATCACGTGATCCAAATCAACTAAACCATAACCGATCATCACGTGAGATGGAGTAGTTTTCAATGGTGAACATCTTATGTTGATCATATCTACTATATGATTCACGCCGACCTTTGGGTCTCCGTGTTCCGAGGCCATATCTGCATATGCTAGGCTCGTCAAGTATAACCTGAGTATTCTGCGCGTGCAAAACTGGCTTGCACCCGTTGTAGATGGACGAGAGCTTATCACACCCGATCATCACGTGGTGTCTCGGCACGATTTAACTTTGGCAACGGTGCATACTCAGGAGAACACTACTTGATAATTTTAGTGAGAGATCATCTTATAATGCTACCGTCAATCAAAGCAAGATAAGATGCATAAAGGATAAACATCACATGCAATTAATATAAGTGATATGATATGGCCATCATCATCTTGTGCTTGTGATCTCCATCTCCGAAGCACCGTCGTGATCACCATCGTCACCGGCGCGACACCTTGATCTCCATCGTAGCATCGTTGTCGTTACGCCATCTATTGCTTCTACGACTATCGCTACCGCTTAGTGATAAAGTAAAGCAATTACATGGCGTTTGCATTTCATACAATAAAGCGACAACCATATGGCTCCTGCCAGTTGCCGATAACTTCGGTTACAAAACATGATCATCTCATACAATAAAATATAGCATCATGTCTTGACCATATCACATCACAACATGCCCTGCAAAAACAAGTTAGACGTCCTCTACTTTGTTGTTGCAAATTTTACGTGGCTGCTACGGGCTTAAGCAAGAACCAATCTCACCTACGCATCAAGACCACAACGATACTTCGTCAAATAGACTCCGTTTTAACCTTCTCAAGGACCGGGCGTAGCCATACTCGGTTCAACTAAAGTGAGAGAGACAGACACCCGCCAGCCACCTTTAAGCACGAGTGCTCGCAACGGTGAAACCAGTCTCGCATAAGCGTACGCGTAATGTCGGTCCGGGCCGCTTCATCTCACAATACCGCTGAACCAAAGTATGACATGCTGGTAGGCAGTATGACTTGTATCGCCCACAACTCACTTGTGTTCTACTCGTGCAAAACATCAAACCATTAGAAACCTGGCTCGGATGCCACTGTAGGGGAACGTAGTAATTTCAAAAATTTTCCTACGCACACGCAAGATCATGGTGATGCATAGCAACGAGAGGGGAGAGTGCTGTCTCACGCACTCGTGAGACCCAAGCGAAGCGATCACAACGAGAGGAAGTAGTCGATGTTCTCCTCGCGATCCAACCGATCCCAGCGCCGTTACATTCGGCACCTCCGAGTTCTTGGCACACGCTCAGCTCGGTGACGCTCCTCGGACTCGATCCAGCAAAGCTCCGGAGAGAGAGTTCCACAAGACGACGACGTGGTGACGATCTTGATGTTTTATCGACGCAGGCTTCGCCTAAGCACTGCTACAATTTGACCGAGGTGGAATATGGTGGAGGGGGCACCGCACACTGCTAAGGAACGATCTCAAGGATCAACTTGTGTGTCTAGGGTGCCCCCTGCCCCGTGATATAAAGGAGCAAGGGGAGGGCCGGCCGGCCCTAGGAGGCGCGCCAGGAGGGGGAGTCCTCCTCCTAGTGGGAGTAGGACTCCCTTTCCTAGTCCTACTAGGAAGAAGGAAGGGGAAGGAAAGAGAGGAGAGGGAGAGGGAAGGGGCCACGCCTCCTAGTCCAATTCGGACTCCCCATGGGGGGCGCGCCACCTCCCTGGTGCAGCCCTCTCTCTCCCTCTTGGCCCAATAGGGCCCATTACTTCCCGGGGTTCCGTAACCCTCCGGCACTCCGGTTTTCTCCGAAACTTCCGAACCTTTCCGTGTCCGAATATAGCCGCCCAATATATCAATCTTTATGTCTCGACCATTTCGAGACTCCTCGTCATGTCCGTGATCACATCCGGGACTCCGAACTCCTTCGGTACATCAAAATACATAAACTCATAATATAACCGTCATCGAAACCTTAAGCGTGCGGACCCTACGGTTCGAGAACAATGTAGACATGGCCGAGACACGTCTCCGGTCAATAACCAATAGCGGGACCTGGATGCCCATATTGGCTCCTACATATTCTACGAAGATCTTTATCGGTCAGACCGCATAACAACATACGTTGTTCCCTTTGTCATCGGTATGTTACTTGCCCGAGATTCGATCGTCGGTATCCAATACCTAGTTCAATCTCGTTACTGGCAAGTCTCTTTACTCGTTCCGTAATACATCATCTCACAGCTAACTCATTAGCTGTAATGCTTGCAAGGCTTAGTGATGTGCATTACCGAGAGGGCCCAGAGATACCTCTCCGACAATCGGAGTGACAAATCCTAATCTCGAAATACGCCAACCCAACATCTGCCTTTGGAGACACCTGTAGTACTCCTTTATAATCACCCAGTTACGTTGTGACGTTTGGTAGTACCCAAAGTGTTCCTCCGGTAAACGGGAGTTGCATAATCTCATAGTTATCGGAACATGTATAAGTCATGGATAAAAGCAATAGCAACATACTAAACGACCGGGTGCTAAGCTAATGTAATGGGTCATGTCAATCAGATCATTCAACCAATGATGTGACCTTGTTAATCAAATGACAACTCCTTTGTCTATGGTTAGGAAACTCAACCATCTTTGATTAACAAGCTAGTCTAGTAGAGGCATACTAGTGACATTCTGTTTGTCTATGTATTCACACATGTATTATGTTTCCGGTTAATACATTTCTAGCATGAACAATAAACATTTATCATGATATAAGGAAATAAATAATAACTTTATTATTGCCTCTAGGGCATATTTCCTTCAACCTTTAGTGTTGCCGGCCTTCTTATCCGCTAAGTATTTGGGGCAGTTCCGCTTCCAGTGACCCTTCCCCTTGCAATAAAAGCACTCAGTCTCAGGCTTGGGTCCATTCTTTGACTTCTTCCCGCAATCGGCTTACTGGCACGGCAATATCTTTGCCGTCCTTCTTGAAGTTCTTCTTACCCTTTCCTTCTTGAACTTAGTGGTCTTATTGACCATCAACACTTGATGTTCTTTCTTGATTTCAACCTCTGCCGACTTCAGCATTGAAAATACTTCAGAATGGTCTTCACCATCCCCTGCATATTATAGTTCATCAAAAGCTCTTGTAGCTTGGTGGGAGCGATCAAGGATTCTGTCGTTGACCGCCTCATCCGGAGGTTAATGTCCACTGGGACAAAGCGGCTGTGCAACCCGGACATTTTGAGTATATGCTCACCGATGTAACTGTTTTCCTCCATCTTACAACTATAGAACTTGTCGGAGACTTCATATCTCTCGATCCGGGCATGAGCTTGGAAAACTAGTTTCAGCTCCTCGAACATCTCATATGCTTCGTGTTGCTCAAAACGCTTTTGGAGCCCCGGTTTTAAGCTGTAAAGCATGCCGCACTGAACGAGGGAGTAATCATCAAGATGCGTGTCCGCCAAACGCTCAAATCGCCTTACAAAGGCTGGGAGAGCAGGTGGGTAACCTAACGGTGCTTCAAGGACATATGCTTTCTTGGAAGCTATGAGGATGATCCTAAGGTTCCGGACCCAGTCCGTATAGTTGCTGCCATCATCTTTCAGCTTGGTTTTTCTAGGAAGCGTTGAAGTTCATGTTGACATGAGCGCTGGCCATTTGATCTACAAGACATATTATTCAAAAGTTTTAGACTAAGTTCATGATAATTAAGTTCATCTAATCAAATTATTTTAATGAACTCCCACTCAGATTAGACATCCCTCTAGTCATCTAAGTGTTACACGATCCGAGTCGACTAGGCCGTGTCCGATCATCACGTGAGACGGACTAGTCATTGTCGGTGAACATTCTCATGTTGATCGCATCTTCCATACGACTCGTGTTCGACCTTTCGGTCTCCGTGTTCCGAGGCCATGTCTGTACATGCTAGGCTCGTCAAGTTAACCCTAAGTGTTTTGCATGTGTAAAACTGTCTTGCACCCGTTGTATGTGAACGTAAGGATCTATCACACCCGATCATCACGTGGTGCTTCAAAGCATTTAACTTTAGCAACGGTGCACGCTTAGGGGAGAACACTTCTTGAAAATTTTGTAAGGATCATCTTATTTACTACCGTCGCTCTAAGTAAACAAGATGCATAAACATAATAAACATCACATGCAATTATATAATAGTGACATGATATGGCCAATATCATAAAACTCCATTGATCTCCATCTTCGGGCTCCATGATCATCTTGTCACCGCATGACACCATGATCTCCATCATCATGATCTCCATCATCGTGTCTTCATGAAGTTGTCACGCCAACGACTACTTCTACTTCTATGGCTAACGCGTTTAGCAATAAAGTAAAGTAATTTACATGGCGTTCTTCAATGACACGCAGGTCATACAAAAATAAAGACAACTCCTATGGCTCCTGCCGGTTGTCATACTCATCGACATGCAAGTCGTGATTCCTATTACAAGAACTTGATCTCATACATCACAATATGTCATTCATCATTCATCACAACTTGGCCATATCACATCACATGACAATTGCTGCAAAAACAAGTTAGACATCTTCTAATTGTTGTTGCATCTTTTACGTGGCTGCAATTGGGTTCTAGCAAGAACGTTTTTCTTACCTACGAATAACCACAACATGATTTTTGTCAACTTCTATTTACCCTTCATAAGGACCCTTTTCATCGAATCCGCTCCAACTAAAGTGGGAGAGACAGACACCCGCCAGCCACCTTATGCAACTAGTGCATGTTAGTCGGTGGAACCGGTCTCACGAAGCGCACGTAAGGTTGGTCCGGCCGCTTCATCCCACAATACCGCGGAAGCAAGATAAGACTAGTAGCGGCAAGCAAGTTGACAAGATCTACGCCCACAACCAAATTGTGTTCTACTCGTGCAATAGAGAACTACGATAGACCTAGCTCATGATGCCACTGTTGGGGAACGCTGCAGAAAATTAAAATTTTCCCACGGCTTCACCAAGATCCATCTATGAGTTCATCTAAGCAACGAGTCAAGGGAGTGAGTTTGCATCTACATACCACTTGTAGATCGAAAAGGAAGCGATCAAGGGATGGTGATGAGGGAGTCGACTCGCCGTGATTCGGATCACCGATGACCAAGTGTTGAACGGACAGCACCTCCGCGCTCAACACACGATGGTGCAGACGACGCCTCCTCCGTCTTGATCCAGCAAGGAGGAAGGAGAGGTTGAGGAAGACAGCTCCAACAGCAGCCCGAGGGCGTGGTGTTGTTGGTGCAGCAGTAATCCGACAGGGCTTCGCCAAGCACGTACATAGGAGGAGAGGTGTTTGGGGAAGGGAGGGGCTGCGCCTTGGCTTGTGTATGCAGCCCTCCCCTCACCCCTCTATTTATAGGGGGAAGGGGCAAGGGGCGCCCTCTAGATGGGAATCTAGAGGGGGCGGCGGCCAGGAGGGGTGGCTTGCCCCCAAGCAAGGGGCGCCTCTAGGGTTCCCCAAACCCTAGGCGCAAGGGCCCAAGGGGGGTGCGCCAGCCCACCAGGCTGGCTCCTTCCCCACGCAGCCCATGTGCCCCCGAGAGGGGTGGCCCTCCCGTGGACCTCCGAACCCTTCCGTGGCCCCAGACAATACCAGACGCCTCGAAACTTTCCGGTGTCCGCTTGACAACTTCCCATATATAAATCTTTACATCCGGACCCTTTCGAACTCCTCATGACGTCCGGGATCTCATCCGGACCAACAACATTCGTAATCACATACAAGTCTTCCTAATAACCCTAGCGCCACCGAACCTTATGTGTAGACCCTACGGGTTCGGAGACATGCGAACATGACCGAGACGCTCTCGGTCAATAACCAACAGCGGATCTGGATACCCATGTTGGCTCCTACATGCTCCTCGATGATGTCCTCGGATGAACCACGATGTCGAGGATTCAAGCAACCCCAGATACTATTCCCTTTGTCGACGGTATGTTACTTGCCCGAGACTCGATCATCGGTATCCCAATACCTCGCTCAGTCTCGTTACCGCAAGTCACTTTACTCGCATCGTAATGCATGATCCCGTGACTGACACTTGGTCACCTTGAGCTCATTATGATGATGCACTACCGAGTGGGCCCAGTGATACCTCTCTCGTCATACGGAGTGACAAATCCTGTCTCGATCCGTGTCAACCCAATGAGACACTTTCGGAGATACCTGTAGTGCACCTTTATAGTCACCCGATTCACGCCAGACGTTTGGTACACCCAAAGCACTCCTACGGTATCTGGGAGTTACACGATCTCATGGTCTAAGGAAGAGATACTTGACATTGGAAAAGCTCTAGCAAAACGAACTACACGATCTTGTGCTATGCTTAGGATTGGGTCTTGTCCATCACATCATTCTCCTAATGATGTGATCCCGTTATCAACGACATCCAATGTCCATAGTCAGGAAACCATGACTATCTATTGACCAACGAGCTAGTCAACTAGAGGCTCACTAGGGACGTATTGTGGTCTATGTATTCACGCATGTATTACGATTTTTGGATAATACAATTATAGCATGAATAAAAGACAATTATCATGAACAAGGACATATAATAATAATGCTTTTATTATTGCCTCTAGGGCATATTTCCAATACGGCAGCGGCGCGGCGGTTTGAAGGAAGTAGAGGAGGGGCTGGAGGTTGAAGAAGGTGATCCGGCTAGCCTAAACCAAATCGGCTGACCAATTTTTTTCCAGGCGACTGTCATCTAGCCATGCCCATTCTTATTGGGTCAACGTGTGACGTGTGCTGCACGTGCAAGCTTACTAGTCTATCCCAAGTATGCTATATGTATGGTATTCCGGTGATAAGATCCAAGATGATCGAGTATGACAATCTTAATGTAGTATGATGCTATGGTTCTTGCTTATAAGCTCTTTGCTTATCTTTGCCTCTTGCTTAAAAGCTTGTTTGGCTCTTTCTCTTTTGAGCTCTTTTCACATGCAGAACTTTACGAACCAAGATAGCAATTGTGTATATGCGATGACAACTTTGTGACACAAGAGATGATACCAAGATATGCACCACGATGATATGGTATGTATGCTATGGGAAGTATGATCACTAATGTGCACAAGTCACGTTGTCGGCAATACTCAAAGGCTAGTCTCGATGGGTAAGCAACGCAAAAGTAAGGCTATGGTGGCTATCCAAGCAATGGCAAGGAATAGACAAAGATGTCGTCAAGGTTACCGTCGAGGTAGTCGTTTGTAATCACGGATGGTTGTTGGCGATGACGAGTCCTTGGCAAAGATGAGCGACGGTGATATTGATGTCGAACCGTACCTATATAGCCAAAACACAATAGGACACGGGAATCACAACTCAAACTCCCAAAGACCAAAACGGGTCAAAATTGTCGGAGGTGGTAGCGGTTAAGCGAAGGTGGTGCTTGCGAAAAGCGGTGCTAGTATCGGAGTGCGTATACGGTGGTGGAATCGGAGTTGAAGTGCATATGCGGAAATGGTTGCGGTGGTTGAAAATTTTCGGGCGAAAAAATTCAGTTTCGCCAGGGAACATCGGACGTCCGGTCGGGGGTCGGTCGCCCGGTCGTCGGACGTCCGGTGGCTAGCGGACGTCCGGTGCCTGGGCGATTTCGGGCACGTGATGAACAACTCGCGTTCGAGGAGGAGGTGGCGAATTTGGTCAAATCCGAGCGATTTTGCGGATGGAAATGGTGGATATGATGGGGGAAAGCTAGATCCACTCGTGGCAGAGCAAATCCATGGATCAAATCCAATAAAACTTCATCACACCAACAAATCACAAAAAAAATTGGGGCTATTTTTTGTGGGGATTTTCGAAATTAGGGGAAGAACACAACAAAATCAAGCTAGAAAAATAGGGGTAGGGGCTCCAAATACGTGATCAGCGTGGCTCATGATACCAAGATGATGTAGGGTAGAACCCTAGATGCCCGATCTTTCACGATTGGAGGGGATCCTATGAAGAACACGAGGGAAAAAACGAGGGAACACGAGAGGGAACACAAGAGAAATCACTCAACCAACAAGATCCGGTCACACATATGCTATATCCTCAAAACACAAAGGGTGATACATGATCCAAGGTCAACAAAGGACGATATAAAAGGTCTTGCCCGTGCGGAGGTATTGAAGGGTCTTCCCGTGATGGGGTCTTGAATCCGCTTGGGGGATCTTCTCCGAAGAGGTTAACCAAGTGGATGAGCAAAGCTCTAACTCAAAGATGAGCTATCACAATGCTAAGCCTAACTAGGAGGAGGAGGTCTATTTATAGTCTAAGTGCAAAAGGGGGCGGAATGAAGGGGTACATGCGCTTTGGGCCTGAAGCTGCGCACACATAGGCAGCGGATGTTTGGTCTCTACCGGTCGCTCGCGGAGGTCCGGGCGTCCGGTAGGGATCGGACTTCCGCTAAGTACGTTCTGTGAATGTTGTGCCGGACGTTCGGAGGTGGTCGGTCGTCCGGTTGCTTCGGTGTTCCGCTGAAACGCTTCGGGTGTGGACTTGCCGGTCGTCCTGTGCCGGCCGGACGTCCGCTCACTGGGTAGTGTTGCCGGTCGCCCGGAGGGGGCCGATCGTCCGCTCGCTGTAGCTCTCGTTGGCTGGGACTTGGGTCGGCTGGGCCTTCAGGCACCGGACGTCCGCTGCCTGGAGCGTTAGGCGCCGGATGTCCGGTGCTGGGCGGACGTCCACTTGCTGGAGCTTCTTCAATAGCTCTTCTTCTTGTCCTTCGTACTCGGTGTCCTCGCCGTGTTGTCCATTGGATGTAGCTGTTCAATGGCCTTCCTCCCAGCACCTGATCACACATAGTATTTCCGCTTGAGGTAGTAGCCATGTTTCATGTGTAGAAAGTGAGAGTTCGGAGAGGAGCGACTTCACCTTATCTTCGATAGCCTTTGCTCGAGCTCTTGTCATTGGTCCAGGTGGTGTCGTGGGAGATCTAGATACGTCCATAAGTATGATCGTGGGATGCTCCTACCATGCACCGCGCATGATAGATTTCACGCACGGCCTCAAAGATGCAGAAGGTAGTTATTTTTAAATCTATATCTTCTATTGAAGATGCTCTTACCATGTACCACGCAAGACAGGCAAGATAGATTTTTTCCACCGTTTTTCCTTTAACATTTTCTCTCCTTTTATCCTAATCACTTCCCCCATCTCTTTTCGGTTTCTCTTTTATCTTTTTTTTTCATTTACATTTTCCTTTTTATTTTTAAATTTTAACTTTCCACTTATTTTATTTTTCATTTTCTTTCTTCCTTTTTTATTTCCCTTTTTCAATTTGCGGACACCTTTGGAATTCATGAACATCAATTGATATCTAATAACAATAAAACACAAATATTTTTTAATTGATGGACTTTTTAAATCAAGAATTTAAAATCGTGATTATTTTTAAAATTAACGCACATTTTTTACAAATTATTTAACATATTTTGAAATACAGAATATTTTTCGAATTCACGAGAAAAATTAGACTCGGGAAGGTTTTTTTGAATTTGCCAACATTTTTTAATCCATGTTTTATTTAAAATTTGGGAACTGTTATTGAAATTCATGAACACTTATTTTTAAGAATGTTTTTTAGAATGCATTAACATTTTTTGAATCGATGGGCGTTTATTGGATCGATGACCTTTTTTGGAAATTTGGGACTAATTTCTCAAATTCATGGACGTTTTTTTTGAATTTTTTGATTTACAAAAATAAAATCATGAACATTCTTCGAATTCACAAACAAATTTTGTATACATGAACATTTGTTTTTTCAAAATCATGCATATCTTATTATTTCCCAAATAAGTTTTTCAAAATCTGAATTTTTTTTAATGTGCTCCCTCGTCCCGTCCCTTGCGTCGCCCCTAGGGCGACTCGGGGGAGTCTAGGGTTTCCGCCGCCGCCTCCCCCACCTCCCCCACCCCCTCGCCGCCACCAGAGACGACCACCGGGAAAGCCCGCGCGGGCGCCGAGGAAGGTGGCGGCGGGGTCTTCGGCGCTTTGTTCTTCGCGGAGGCCATCGGATCCAGGGGCGGCGGCCCTGCTGGCGTGGCGTGCGGCATGCCTGAGGGTTCGGCCGTGAGGACGGCAAGCCGCAGGCGTGCCAGATCTGGAGGTATTTCCCCCTTCCCTTCCATGCATCCGTTCCCAGTCCCTGGTTCGGTTTGGATCTTGCCGGATCCACCTCCGGTGTGTTCTGGTGGAGCAGATCGGTGTCTGGAGGAAACCTTGGCCACCTTGGCTGGCCGGCAGCGGCGACGCCGATTTCTGGCGCCGCTTTCCTCCTTGGGGGCGCTGCTGAGGGCACCGTCTCTCCTCTCGGACCCATGTCCGGGTGAAAGCCCAAGATTCGATGCGGATCGGGCGTCGGCGGCGCCCTGTGCACCGTAACCTTCCTGGAGGCGACGCCAAGGACATTGGGATCGGATGGAAGGGTCTGCAGGTGGGGGGGGGGGGTGTGCTGCCTCCCTTTCGGTGGAGCGGTGTTTCTTTCTACATATTCTTGGCGGCGGCTCTTGGCGGCATGGAGCAGCGGAGGCTTGGCGTCAGACGTGTGGTGACGGACACGCGCAGGAGGTCGACGCTGTCTGGCGTCGTGGTGGCATCGGCGGCAGCGAGACCGGACAAGGCCGTTGCAACAGTACAACTCTGAAGATGGATATGTGGTAGGTGGTTGTGGCGGCCTCATACCCGGCAGGTGGCCTGTTGAGGAGCACGCCGGACTGGTGGGTGCCCATACCCGCAGCGCCTGTGTTGGGACCTCGTGTCTTAGATGTTAGGTTTGGCTGCGAGGTCTGCTTGGTATTATGCCTGCACCATCGGCGCCTTCATCAGTTAGATAGGAGTAGCGACAGAGGTTGCGAAGATGGTGGCTTTGGTCTTACTGTTGTACGACTTTGTAAGGTTTTATGCTAATAATTAATAAATTGACCGTATGCATCGACCAGATGCAGAGGCCGGGGGTATTCCTCCTTTTCTAAAAAAAACATATTGTTGAAACTACAAACATTCTTTGAATCCGTGAACATTTTTTTTCCAAACATTTGGTTTGAAAAATGAACATGTTTTAGAATTAACAATTTTTGAAATAATTGGAACCTTTTTGAATTCCTGATCATTTTAGGAAAAAAGTTGTTTTATTAAAGTATAAAAAGCAAAAAGCAAGGAAAAAAGAAACAAAGAGTACAGGGGCGTTCTGCCTGTACGTGGGCCGGCCCAAAAGCGCTGGAGGTGTGCGTTTCATCCCTATTCAGCGCGTAGGTCGGTGAATATGAGCTCCCATTAACCTCTAACTGCCACGTTGGCCTTCAATTTGCCCTAGACCTGTAGGAACACGACGGACGCTTTGTGATTGCGGCGCTAGGTACAATTCCCATCGTATATCCTTCCTCCAGTCCCCAGCCCGACGACGACACGCCGCGTTCCTTCAATACCCATCGAGCTTTTTGGCGGCCCAAGGAGTCGCCCGATCCTCAAGGTGATCTCTTGTCTCTACAAAGTTCGTGCCCATGACCATGACCATGATGCATCGATCTAGGACATTTTTTTGTTCTGTTTTGTCGATCTTGTGGGAGTAGCATACTACTACGTATATTTAGCTATTGTGTTTCTTTCAATCCATGCACGCGTCAAGCGTACCTTAAAATCGATCTTGTGACTACTTCCGCGGATCTGTTGCAAGATTACACTTAATAATGAAATAAAAGACAAGTGGACTAATTTGAGCGATGTTACGGCCGGCGGTTGTAGCGTTGCGGGCATTGAACCAGACAGTCTTATCTGAACAAGATGTCTTGATCACATGTGCAAGATATACGTGTAGACCGCGCCTGTCGATCTGATGTGAAATTATTTGTTGTCTCCTCTGTTGCCCTTGGATCGATCGAAATTGCTGATATTTTGTGCGTGCAGGAGATGCAACTCTTTGTGAGGACACTCGCCGGTGAGACCATCCCGGTAAACGCCGATCCGTCGGACACTATCGACAAAGTCAAGACGACGATCCACAGTGAGTCAAGTGATCCCATGTCCAACCACTGCCTCATGTTCGATGGCAAGGAGCTGAACGAAGGACTCACCATTGCAGATTACGGCATTGACAAGGAGTCCGTCATCCAAGTCGCCCTTCTCCCGAAGCCAACACAAGGACCAATGCAAATCTTCTTGAAGATGCCGAATGGCCGGTTAACCCTCGAGGTTGAGAGCTCAGACACTGTAGATGACATCAAGAAAAGGATTCATGTTACGTGGGGCATCCCGCCGCCATCCCAGCTGGCCCTTTTCTTCGATGGGAGGCAGCTGGAGGATGGGCATGGACTGGATGGCTATGGAGTCTGCGAGGGGTCCACCCTCCACCTCGCCCTTCCTGGGGCGGGGTGGATGCTCGTCTCTGTCCGGCTGCCTATTGCCCGCAAGAATCCCATAATTCCTCTTTTGGTCCAGAGTTCAGATACCGTCGACATATTCAAGGAGACGCCCAGGAATTGAAGGGGATTACCGCGTCTGAGCAGCGCATCATCTTCCGGGAAGCCAGCTGAAGGATGGTCTCACCCTAGCGGAATGTGGCGTGGTGGAGAACTCATGCCTCGATGTGTTACTCCGTCTGCGTGGTACTAATTGCCCTGGTTGCGCGAGGAGCATTGCGCGGCAGCAAGGCGAAGAAGTTGACTGAAGCTTAAAACTCTTGTCTATTGGTATACTCTTTTGAGGCCTTCTCATCTCTAGCAGTGAAGAGTAAGTTGCTGAGTAGCTAAGTATGATCTGTTGCGCGGGGTCTTTGTCAAGTATTTGTTGAGAATTTTTTAATAGACTGAAACGAGTGTAGTATCACTTGTCTAGTTCAATTGCGGTCTCTCTTTACTGAAATCTTGGTGGTATTTCATCTTACAAAGATTTATACCACACAGAATCCCTCCAAGAGATATTATTGTAATTCTTAGTTGTAGGATTTTATAATTATAATTTGTTGGATATTGAATCGAAAGCAATATACCCGTAATGATTGTGAGTATGAATAAAATTATAGGTGTTCCTGAAAAAAAATAGCGGAGAGGGGGTTGGTCTAGAAGAAAATGGGACCACAACACGGTGACAATTTCACTTAGATGAGCATTAACTAATTTTCATCTAGACGAGACCTAGTGGAGTATATCTATCATGTCACAATTTTGTGTTTTATGTTTGACCCCATAAGCAGATAATAAACAAGACCAATCTATAGTAGCTAATTGAAACCACACTTTTCATTTGGCCCATTAACACTACCACTGATATATTTTGTGTTTTTAGTTGGATATATTTTTTGTTTTATTTCTTGTGTTTTGATTGAATGTGGGTTTTTGTCATGTGATGGTGTCTTTGTGCACAATTATCTTCTGAAGTTTTTAGGAGTGTGGAATTTCTATGCTCCTATGTAGCCACACCTTCTATCTAGGCCATCCAATTTTGCATTAATATCCGTGCTCTACCACTCAAGAAATTTCACCTTGTTTCTACCAAACAAAACAACATTTGAAGTTGAAACTTTCCAAGTCAAAAACACACGAATACTGTGCTCCCAGCCAGCCCCGTCTCTCTCCCCCCTCTCTCTCTCTCTCTCTCTCTCTCTCACTTTTCAAGTCAAAAACACAAGAATATGGTGCTCCCAGCCAGCCCCGTCTCTCTCTCTCTCTCTCTCTCTCTCTCTCTCTCTCTCTCTCTCGCTCTCTCTCGCTCGCTCTCTCCCTCCCTCCCTCTCTCTCTCTCTCTCAACCACGGATTGACCAGCCAGCCTCTCAACTGCAGCCACCGGATCCAATCCACTTCACCAACCAGTTACCGGCCCAAGTACGACTGATTCATCGTCAGAAGACATCGTCTTCCACCGAGATCCAGCGCGGCAGTTTTGCGGCAAGGCGTTGCTTTCCCGGCCGTCAATGGGTCCAGTGACGACGGCCAGGTAGTGGCTTCATCGGCTAGTGCAGCCATGCGGGCCGAGTATGGCGGCCTCCTCGTCCATCCGGTTCCCGGCAATATCTGCACGTGAGCCTCCTCCTCTACCTTGCTTTTTTTCCCAAACAAATTTGCTTTTTCCCCAAACAGATATGACGAAGGATGATTGAAAGTTATAAATTTTGTTTGCTGATTATGAAGACTGGTATTTGTATGGATGAAGAACTATGATTATGATATGCCCAAACTGAAATATAGTTTGTGGAAGAAAGTGATGTTTGATGAGAAGTGAAATATGGCAATCAATACTTGTGGAAGTGATGTTGATCTGTGGAAAGCAAGTGAAACTGATATTTCAATGTGCTGCTGCAAGTTCTGAAATTATTTTCCATGATATATATGAAATTACTTCATTGAAATGTATGAAACTGATATTTCTTATATGTGTACTTTGTTACTTCAGTGTGATTCGTATTGAAATAGCTGCTGGAATACAAATCAGTTTGTTTGTGTCACTTTTGAAATAATCATTTTCACTCTTTTTTGGGTGAAATTAATTTGGAATGATTTATGAAATGTGTGTGAAGTCCATTGAAACAAGGTTTGCAAGACATGATTTATGAATTGTGGAATCGAGTGAAATTAATTGAATTCATTGAGAAGGTGATAAATGAATCCAATTGTTTGTTATTTGATTGTGTGAAATCAAGTTATTTTTGTTTCCCCGATTGTCAGGTCCAACGCGCGACCACAGTACAGCGCGACCCAACTCGTCAGAGTTAATGGTCAAAGCACTGACCCAACGACATCCATCGTTTGTGACCATTTCTGAGGGTTTCAGACAAGAGAGTGGGGAAAAGTGAGCAAAAGTTAAGAGCGTGGGGATGAATGAGTAGAGCTAAGGAATCAGGGGCACAGATGTTAAAATCCCTTTTATTTTAATACTATAAGGCCTAAAACTTATTTCACTGTGCAAAACTTCTTAATCAATTGATCATGTTGTTTAGTATGTTAGATACGTCTTTCAATGAATGTTACCCATTGCGAACTAAGCATATTTAGATGGTTAGGTTTTTCTTTGGGCTATTGTTCATCCATCGTCTACTTCCTCGCTCCAGCCTCCACGGGCTACTCTTCATCCACCTTCGACATCCTACAGACTCCACCGGCTACTGTTCATCCAGGCTCCACGGGGTCCAATTCATCCACCCCAACCGACTGTGGGGTGTGGCGGCCTCCTCGGGATCTTGTTCATCCCAGCGGCAACCGCCTACTATCATGGGATCCTGTTCATCCAACCCCCAATAGCTGGGGTGGAGTGTACGTACGAGCGGGCGACAGTGACGGGAACTGTTCATCCACAACCAACTAACTGGATGGACTCACCACACGTCTCGACTCGTGTCTGCGTATCGCGCGCGCGGCAGCAACGACACTGTTCATCGAGAGGCAACCCAACACACTAGCTGGCTACGTCTCGCATGTGGCCTCGACTGACTTCAGTGAGCAGCGATAAGCATAGATCGGGTTTAGTTAGCAGCGAAGGAATCGATCGGCTTCAGTTTGCGGTGAAGGAATCGCTCAGGTTCAGTTAGCACCGAAGGGATCGATCGACCGGCTTTAGTACATAGTGGGATCGATCACTCGTGTTCAGTACGTAGCTAGTGCAATCGCTCGAGTTTAGTAAGCGAATGCCCTTCTCGGGTTCAGTAAGCGAGCGCCTCGCACACACGTGCATACAAGAGAAACGCGCAAACCACACTGCATCGCTAACCAGCAACTCCCTGAAATTTTCCTCGCCCTCACTTCTACTAAGACCTTTTACGTCATGGACGGCCCAAAGAATGTCATGCAGGTGTCGAGCCCGCCAAGGATGAAAAGCCCATTTTCAGTCATGATTTTTTGTCATAGAAGTAGGAGCGTGCCACATCTATGACGATACATTTTTTTCTCATAATTATCGTCATAGAAGTGTCATAACCATGACAGAAAAAGATTTCGTTCGGGACATAATGTCACGGACGTGTCTTTTTTTTGTAGTGATGGTTGAGCGCATCTGCCTGGGGTGTGGCGCCGCTTCCACTTTCCATGTGTCGCTCAGGGGTAGGTGCGCCTTCCTTTGCTACCTCATCCAGGTCAGAGCAGGGCCCTCCTTGCGCGCTCATGTGGCTCTGAGCCACCAGCTTCTGCTGCAGGGCTGAAGCGACCCTTGTCTCCATTTGAATTGGGGCGTGCCATGGGCGGTGCCGCCGAGGAGGAACCAGGGAAGCTTGCGGCAGTCCCGCCTGAACCACCTGAACCAGCATTCCCACACCAGCATGCCAGACCAGCATCCGAGCCCAGCCTAGGTGTGCAATCATCCTCCTCCGAGGGCAGTGAAGGCGGCGGGGGTGGTGGCTGTGCATCTCGATCGGATACTGCAACGTGTGAGTTCTCTGGCCAATGGAGATCCTCGGCCCTCCTCCATCCCTCTCAAAGTATGGCTAGGCTCATCAATGAACAACATCCAACGACGAGGAATCTGCCTCGGCCGGTCCATACGCAGCCAGACACGGAAGTCCGCCATGTCCAGGCGCCGAGCCATACTATCATCCATGTCGACCACGTAGGCTAGACCTCACAGCACCATGCTAGCCATCCTCTGGCTCCAGGCTTGTGCGGGCACACCCCACAGAGAAATAGGGACTGTTGGAAATATGCCCTAGAGGCAATAATAAATTAGTTATTATTATATTTCCTTGTTCATGATAATCGTTTATTATTCATGCTATAATTGTATTGACCGGAAACCGCAATACATGTGTGGATACATAGACAACACCATGTCCCTAGTAAGCCTCTAGTTGACTAGCTCGTTGATCAATAGATGGTTATGGTTTCCTGACCATGGACATTGGATGTCGTTGATAACGGGATCACATCATTAGGAGAATGATGTGATGGACAAGACCCAATCCTAAGCCTAGCACAAAGATCGTAGTTCAGTATGCTAAAGCTTTTCTAAATGTCAAGTATCATTTCCTTAGACCATGAGATTGTGCAACTCCGGATACCGTAGGAATGCTTTGGGTGTACCAAACGCCACAACGAATCGGGTGACTATAATGGTGCACTATGGTATCTCCGAAAGTGTCATTGGGTTGGCACGAATCGAGGCTGGATTTGTCACCCGTAAACGGAGAGGTATCTCTGGGCCCACTCGGTAGGACATCATCATAATGTGCACAATGTGACCAAGGGGTTGATCACGGATGATGTGTTACGGAACGAGTAAAGAGACTTGCCGAAACGAGATTGAACAAGGTATCGGGATACCGACGATCGAATCTCGGGCAAGTACAATACCGCTAGACAAAGGGAATTGTATACGGGATCAATTGAGTCCTCGACATCGTGGTTCATCCGATGAGATCATCGTGGAACATGTGGGAGCCAACATGGGTATCCAGATCCCGCTGTTGGTTATTGACCGGAGAACGCCTCGGTCATGTTCATGATGTCTCCGAACCCGTAGGGTCTACACACTTAAGGTTCGATGACGCTAGGGTTATAAAGGAAGTTTGTATGTGGTTACCGAATGTTGTTCGAGTCTCGGATGAGATCCGAACGTCACGAGGAGTTCGGAATGGTCCGGAGGTAAAGATTTATATATGGAAGTCCTGTTTTGGTCACCGAAAAGTTTGGGCGATATCGGTAATGTACTGGGACCACCGGAGGGTCCTGGGTCCACCAAGTGGCGCCACCTGCCCTGAAGGTTGCGTGGGCCAAGTGTGGGAGGGGACCAGCCCCTAGGAGGGCTGGTGCGCCCCCCACAAGGGGCCCAAGGCGCATGGGAGAGTGGGAGGGGGCAAACCCTAGTTCAGATGGGCCTTAAGGCCCACCTAGTGGGCGCCTCCCCTCTCCCCCTCTTGGCCGCCCCCCCAAAACCCATCTAGGGCTGGCCGCCACCCCTAGGGGGTGGAAACCCTAGAGGGGGCGCAGCCCTCCCCTTCCCCTATATATATGAGGCCTAGGGGCTGCCCATAATACATGAGAACCTCTCCCTCTTGGTGCAGCCCTACCTCTCTCCCTTCTCCTCTCCTTGGTGCTTGGCGAAGCCCTGCGGGATTGCCACGCTCCTCCATCACCACCACGCTGTTGTGCTGCTGTTGGATGGAGTCTTCCTCAACCTCTCCTCTCTCCTTGCTGGATCAAGGCGTGGGAGACGCCACCGGCTGTACGTGTGTTGAACGCGGAGGTGCCGTCTGCTCGCACTAGGATCTCCGGTGATTTGAATCACGACAGTACGACTCCTTCAACCCCGTTCACTTGAACGCTTCCGCTTAGCGATCTACAAGGGTATGTAGATGCACTCTCCTTCCCTCGTTGCTAGTTTCTCCATAGATAGATCTTGGTGACACGAGGAAAATTTTGAATTTCTGCCACGCTCCCCAACAAGTGGCATCATGAGCTAGGTCTATTGCGTAGATTCTTTGCACGAGTAGAACACAAAGTAGTTGTGGGCGTTGATGATGTTCAATATGCTTACCGTTACTAGTCCAATCTTGTTTCGACGGTATTGTGGGATGAAGCGGCCGGACCGACCTTACACGCACTCTTACGTGAGACAGGTTCCACCGACCGACATGCACTTGGTGCATAAGGTGGCTAGCGGTGCCGCCTCCCACTTTAGTCGGAACGGATTCGATGAAAAGGGTCCTTATGAAGGGTAAATAGCAATTGGCATATCACGTTGTGGTTTTATGTAGGTAAGAAACGTTTTGCTAGAAACCCATAGCAGCCACGTAAAACATGCAAACAACAATTAGAGGACGCCTAACTTGTTTTTGCAGGGTATGCTATGTGATGTGATATGGCCAAGAAGAATGTGATGAATGATATGTGATGTATGAGATTGATCATGTTCTTGTAATAGGACTCACGACTTGCATGTCGATGAGTATGACAACCGGCATAGCCATAGGAGTTGTCTTTATTTATTGTATGACCTGCGTGTCATTAAACAACGCCATGTAATTACTTTACTTTATTGCTAACCGGTAGCCATAGTAGTAGAAGTAATAGTTGGCGAGACAACTTCATGAAGGCACGATGATGGAGATCATGATGATGGAGATCATGGTGTCATGCCGGTGACGATGATGATCATGGAGCCCCGAAGATGGAGATCAATGGAGCTATATGATATTGGCCATATCATGTCACTACTATATAATTGCATGTGATGTTTATTATGTTTATGCATCTTGTTTACTTAGAACGACGGTAGTAAATAAGATGATCCCTTACACAAATTTCAAGAAGTGTTCTCCCGATCGTGCACCGTTGCTACAGTTCGTCGCTTCTAAGCACCACGTGATGATCGAGTGTGATGGATTCTTACGCTCACATACAACGGGTGTAAGACAGATTTACACAGCAAAAACACTTGGGGTTAACTTGACGAGCCTAGCATGTGCAGACATGGCCTCGGAACACGAGACCGAAAGGTCGAGCATGAGTCGATAGTAGATACGATCAACATGAAGATGTTCGCCGATGATGACTAGTCCGTCTCACGTGATGATCGGACACGGCCTAGTTGACTCGGATCATGTAATCACTTAGATGACCAGAGGGATGTCTATCGAGTGGGAGTTCATAAGATGAACTTAATTATCCTGAACATAGTCAAAAGAGCTTTTGCAAATTATGTCGAAGCTCGCGCTTTAGTTCCACTGTTTAGATATGTTCCTAGAGAAAATATAGTTGAAAGTTGAAAGTAGCGATTATGCGGACAGAGAAAGCTTATGTCCTTAATGCACCGCCGGTGTGCTGACCCCCAAACGTCGTTTGTGGATGTTGCGAACATCGAACATACACGCTTTGATAACTACGTGATAGTTCAGTTAAACGGTTTAGAGTAGAGGCACCAAAGACGTTTTGAAACGTCATGAACATATGAGATGTTTCGAGGACTGAAATTGGGATTTCAGGCTCGTGCTCACGCCAAGAGGTATGAGACCTCCGACGATTTTCTTAGCCTGCAAACTAAGGGAGAAAAGCTCAATCGTTGAGCTTGTGATCAGATTGTCTGAGTGCAACAATCACTTGAATCGAGTGGGAGTTGATCTTCCAGATGAGATAGTGATGTTTCTCCAAAGTCATTGCCACCAAGCTGATAGAGCTTCGTGATGAACTGTAACATATCAGGGATAGATATGATGATCCTTGAGGTATTCACGATGTTTGACACCGCGAAAGTAGAAATCAAGAAGGAGCATCAACTGTTGATGGTTGGTGAAACCACTAGTTTCAAGAAGGGCAAGGGCAACAAGGGATACTTCATGAAACGGCAAAACAGTTGCTGCTCTAGTGAAGAAACCCAAGGTTGAACCCAAACCCGAGACTAAGTGCTTCTGTAATAAGGGGAACAGCCACTGGAGCAGAATTACCCTAGATACTTGGTAGATGAGAAGGCTGGCAAGGTCGATAGAAGTATATTGGATATGCATTATGTTAATGTGTACTTTACTAGCACTCCTAGTAGCACCAGGGTATTGGATACCGGTTCGGTTGCTAAGTGTTAGTAACTCGAAATAAAAGCTACGGAATAAACGGAGACTAGCTAAAGGTGAGCTGACGATATGTGTTGGAAGTTTTTCCAAGGTTGATGTGATCAAGCATCGCACGCTCCCTCTACCATCGAGATTGGAGTTAAACCTAAAATTATTATTTGGTGTTTGCGTTGAGCATAGACATGATTGGATTATGTCTATCGCAATACGGTTATTCATTTAAGGAGAATAATGGTTACTCTGTTTATTTGAATAATACCTTCAATGGTCTTGCACCTAAAGGAATGGTTTATTGAATCTCGATCGTAGTGATACACATTTTCATGCCAAAGGTATAAGATAGTAATGATAGTACCACTTACTTGTGGCACTGCCATGAAAGTCATATTGGTATAAAACGCATGAAGAAGCTCCATGTTGATGGATCTTTGGACTCACTCGTTTTTGAAAAGTTTGAGACATGCAAACCATGTCTATTGGTGTATACGCACGATGAAACTCCATGCAGATGGATCGTTTGGACTCACTTGATTTTGAATCACTTGAGATATGCAAATCATACCACATGGGCAAGATGACTGAAAAGCCTCGGTTTCAGTAAGATGGAACAAGATAGCAACTTGTTGGAAGTAACACATTTTGATGTGTGCAGTCCAATGAGTGTTGAGGCATGCAGTGAATATCGTTATGTTCTTACTTCACAGATGATTTGAGTAGATGTTGAGTATATTTACTTGATGAAACACAAGTCTGAATTATTGAATGGTTCAAGTAATTTCAGAGTGAAGTTTAAGATCTTCGTGACAAGAGGATAGAATATCTATGATATGATCATAGAGATGAATGTCTGAGTTATGAGTTTTGGCACACAATTAAGACATTGTGCAAATTGTTTCACAATTAATACCGCCTGGAACACCATTGTGTGATGGTGTGTCCGAACATCATAGTTGCACCCTATTGGATATGGTGCGTACCTTGATGTCTCTTATCGAATTACCACTGTCGTTCATGGGTTAGGCATTAGAGACAACTGCACTCACTTTAATAGGGCACCACGTAATTCCGTTGAGACGACACCGTTTGGAGAAACCTAAGTTGTCATTTCTTGAAAGTTTGGGGCTGCGACGCTTATGTGAAAAAGTTTCAGGTTGATAAGCTCGAACCCAAAGCGGATAAAATGCATCTTCATAGGACACCCAAAACAGTTGGGTATACCTCCTAATTCAGATCCGAAAGCAATAGGGATTGTTTCTTGAATCGGGTCCTTTCTCGAGGAAAAGTTTGTCTCGAAAAGTTGAGTGGGAGGACGGTGGAGACTTGATGAGGTTACTGAATCGTCACTTCAACTAGTGTGTAGCAGGGCACAGGAAGTTGTTCCCGTGGCACATACACCAATTAAAGTAGAAGCTTATGATAGTGATCATGAAGTTTCAGATCAAGTCACTAACGTACCTCGTAGGGTGACAAGGATGCGGACTGCTTCAGAGTGGTACGGTAATCCTGTCTTGAAGGTCATGTTGCTAGACAACAATGAACCTACGAGCTATGGAGAAGCAATGGTGGGCCCAAATTCCGTCAAATGGTTAGAAGCCATGAAATCCGAGATAGTATCCATATATCAGAACAAAGCATGGACTTTGATCGACTTGCCCGATGATCGGCAAGCCATTGAGATGAATGGATCTTTAAGAAGAAGACGGACGTGGACGGTAATGTCACCGTCTATGAAGCTCGACTTGTGGCGAAGAGTTTTTCACAAGTTCAAGGAGTTGACTACGATGAGATTTTCTCATCCGTAGCGATGCTTAAGTCCGTCGGAATCATGTTAGCACAAGCTGCATTTATGAAATCTGGCAGATGGATGTCAAAATGAGTATCCTTACCAGTTTTGGTAAGGAAAGGTTGTATGTGATGCAATCAGAAAGGTTTTGTCGATCCTAAGGATGCTAAAAGGTATGCTGGCTCCAGCGATCCTTCTAAGGACTGGAGTAAGCATCTCGGAGTTGGAATGTGCGCTTTGATGAGATGATCAAAGATTTTGAGTTTATACAAAGTTTATGAGAAACTTGTATTTCCAAAGAAGTGAGTGGGAGCACTATAGAATTTCTGATGAGTATATGTTGTTGACATATTGATGATCGAAATGATGTAGAATTTCTCGTAAAGCATATAGGGTTATTTGAAAAGTGTTTTCAAGTGAAAACTTGATTGTTACTTGAACATTGAGCATCAAGATCTATGAGGATAGATCAAAACGCTCAATAGTACTTTCAAATGAGCACATACCTTGACATAATCTTGAAAGTGTTCAAGATGGATCATCAAAGAAGGAGTTCTTGCCTGAGTTGTAAGGTATGAAGTTAAGAGTTAAAAGCTCGACCACGGCAGTAAAAGAGAGAAAGGACGAAGGTTTTCCCTATGCTTCAGACATAGGCTCTATAGTATGCTATGTTGTGTACCGCACGGAAGTGTGCCTTGCCATGAGTCAGTCTATAGTACGAGAATGATCCATGAATGGATCATTGGACAGCGGTCAAAATTGTCCTTGGAATAAACAAGGACATGTTTTTCGATTATGGAGGTGATAAAGAGTTCGGCGTAAAGGGTTACGTCGATGCAAGCTTTAACACCTATCCGAGTAGCTCTGAGTAGAGATACCAGATACGTATAGTGGAGCAACCATTTGGAATAGCTCCAAGTGGAGCATGGAAGCAGCATTTACAATATGACATAGAGAATTGCGAAGCACACACGGATCTGGAAGGTTCAGACCCGTTGACTAAAACCCGTTGACTAAAACCTCTCTCACAAGCAAAACATGATCAAACCTCAGAACTCATTGAGTCTAAATCACATGATGATGTGAACTAGTTTACAGACACTAGCAAACTCTTTGGGTGTTGGTCACATGGCGATGTGACCTATCAGTGTTAATCACATGACGATGTGAACTAGATTATTGACTCTAGTGCAAGTGGGAGACTGTTGGAAATATGCCCTAGAGGCAATAATAAATTAGTCATTATTATATTTCCTTGTTCATGATAATCGTTTATTATTCATGCTATAATTGTATTGATAGGAAACCGCAATACATGTGTGGATACATAGACAACACCATGTCCCTAGTAAGCCTCTAGTTGACTAGCTCGTTGATCAATAGATGGTTATGGTTTCCGATCATGGACATTGGATGTCGTTGATAACGGGATCACATCATTAGGAGAATGATGTGATGGACAAGACCCAATCCTAAGCCTAGCACAAAGATCGTAGTTAGTATGCTAAAGCTTTTCTAAATGTCAAGTATCATTTCCTTAGACCATGAGATTGTGCAACTCCGGATACCGTAGGAATGCTTTGGGTGTACCAAACGTCCACAACGTAATCGGGTGACTATAATGGTGCATTACGGTATCTCCGAAAGTGTGCATTGGGTTGGCACGAATCGAGGCTGGGATTTGTCACTCCGTAAACGGAGAGGTATCTCTGGGCCCACTCGGTAGGACATCATCATAATGTGCACAATGTGACCAAGGGGTTGATCACGGATGATGTGTTACGGAACGAGTAAAGAGACTTGCGGAAACGAGATTGAACAAGGTATCGGGATACCGACGATCGAATCTCGGGCAAGTACAATACCGCTAGACAAAGGGAATTGTATACGGGATCAATTGAGTCCTCGACATCGTGGTTCATCCGATGAGATCATCGTGGAACATGTGGGAGCCAACATGGGTATCCAGATCCGCTGTTGGTTATTGACCGGAGAACGCCTCGGTCATGTTCAAGATGTCTCCGAACCCGTAGGGTCTACACACTTCAGGTTCGATGACGCTAGGGTTATAAAGGAAGTTTGTATGTGGTTACCGAATGTTGTTCGGAGTCTCGGATGAGATCCAGAACGTCACGAGGAGTTCCGGAATGGTCCGGAGGTAAAGATTTATATATGGGAAGTCCTGTTTTGGTCACCGGAAAAGTTTCGGGCGATATCGGTAATGTACCGGGACCACAGGGAGGGTCCCGGGGGTCCACCAAGTGGGGCCACCTGCCCCAGAAGGTTGCGTGGGCCAAGTGTGGGAGGGGACCAGCCCCTAGGAGGGCTGGTGCGCCCCCCACAAGGGGCCCAAGGCGCATGGGAGAGTGGGAGGGGGCAAACCCTAGTTCAGATGGGCCTTAAGGCCCACCTAGTGGGCGCCTCCCCTCTCCCCCCTCTTGGCCGCCCCCCCAAAACCCATCTAGGGCTGGCCGCCACCCCTAGGGGGTGGAAACCCTAGAGGGGGCGCAGCCCTCCCCTTCCCCTATATATATGAGGCCTAGGGGCTGCCCATAATACATGAGAACCTCTCCCTCTTGGTGCAGCCCTACCTCTCTCCCTTCTCCTCTCCTTGGTGCTTGGCGAAGCCCTGCGGGATTGCCACGCTCCTCCATCACCACCACGCCGTTGTGCTGCTGTTGGATGGAGTCTTCCTCAACCTCTCCCTCTCTCCTTGCTGGATCAAGGCGTGGGAGACGTCACCGGGCTGTACGTGTGTTGAACGCGGAGGTGCCGCCTGCTCGCACTAGGATCTCCGGTGATTTGAATCACGACGAGTACGACTCCTTCAACCCCGTTCACTTGAACGCTTCCGCTTAGCGATCTACAAGGGTATGTAGATGCACTCTCCTTCCCTCGTTGCTAGTTTCTCCATAGATAGATCTTGGTGACACGTAGGAAAATTTTGAATTTCTGCTACGTTCCCCAACAGGGACGAGGTATGGGAGTGTCACCGCCGTGGCCCGCGCTTGCCGAATCCAAGGCCTAATGACCCACAAGTATAGGGGATCTATCGTAGTCCTTTCGATAAGTAAGAGTGTCGAACCCAACGAGGAGCAGAAGGAAATGACAAGCGGTTTTCAGTAAGGTATTCTCTGCAAGCACTCACTACTGTAGGATGTTGCTAACGCGACACTACGATCAGAGACCCTTCGAGGAACTATGTGCGATGCAATAATCCTAAACGGTGGTGTCAAAGAACCGTAAAAATTGTCCAAAACATTTGCGATGACGGATGCATCAAACACAGGTCAGATTTTAGTTGCGTGTGCGATGCAGGGCATACGGTTGATTTAGCAGAACTGTTTGCGATGAGGAAGAACAACAGAAAATGGCAGCCATATCAATGTGTGTGCGATATACGGCATAGAGTTTGCTCCGATGAATCGTTTGCGATGATTGAGGTGAACACAAACGATTCAGCATAACAAGATGTGTGTGATACCCGGCAAACAGATAGGTAATCAAAATTTTGTGCCATCATTATAGACAGCCCATACGGTCTTTTTTTGTGAATTGTGTGTTCATCAGGGCACACAGTTCAACAAACCAACCCGTGGGCGACAATGTAGAAGATCTCTATCGAATACATATTACTAACCGTCTGCGATGAGATTGACAGGATAAACAGAGATATATACAATCTTCTTAATTTAGTCCTTCTTGTTGTTGTTGTTGTTGGATGGCCCCGCGACATTGTCTTGGCGAGGATGCTTCTTGTTGCTGACCTTGGCTTTTCATCGTCGCCACCATCGTCATCGTCGTTGTCGTCCTCCTCCTCATCATCATCGTCCTCCGACGGCTCCTCGTCTGTCTGGTTGTCGTCTGACGACTCCGGTGGTGGCGTCCCTTCCATGAACCGGATATAATCGAAGTCTGGGCTCGATGTCGGACTCATGGAAGACGAGCGGGATGATTCCGATGTTGACATATCATCGGGCGCCAGACTGTTGGCCGAACTGTCGTCCTTGCTATCGCTCGACATGGCTGCAGAGTGTGTGCCAGTGTGTAGTGCGGCCTGCCGGGGACGATGAAGATGGTGGAGACTTAAGCGGGGTATGCAGAGAAGAGGAACTGCCAATTGAAGCAGGGGCTGACGTATTATCTAACCGCAATTATTTGTACCCAGTCGCTCCAAATTCCCGGGGTTGCACATGACTCCTATTGGCTATTTGGCTGGTTTCCTTTTTGAGGACAAAAACAAGGAACGAGTTTTGGGATTATGCACCGGTAACGGTACGAACGGAGTAGGACATTTGGCAAGCAATACATTGAGCTCTTCTTATTGATAAAGCCAGTAATAATCAAACTAGAAAGGAAAATAAAAAGACAAAGAAAAATATCTGCACGAATCTTCGCGTAACATCAATGGCATAGGAGTACCTATATGTGCATTATTTAGAGCACATCTAGATGTGCTTTAGCAATACTGTCAAACAAAACCCCTAACCATCATTGCAAACAGCGCATAGAACATGGCTAATGCGATAACCACAACTACACATGCTAGTTCCTTCTTGTCTCTTGCTTTCATCTGTTGCCTATGATTGATTCTTTCTTGCTTCAGGATCATCTGTTGCCTATTATTTAGAGCACATCTGGAATATTGATTGTATATTCCAGATCAGCCAGTTTCTTCTTCAGCTTAACATTATCTTTTACGAGCTTGGTGATAACACTCGGAGCCTTGCCATGCCATTCTTCATCCAGCCAGTTAACAAAGGCACAAGCCTCATATCCCTGCCAATGTTCAATAGTATTCAGTATGAGAGATGGCATTAACTCAAGTAAAATGATGACCTTAGCACTAACCTCTAAGGGGCAACTGAGAAACCGCCTGCTAATGTCGAATCCCTCCGTGCATACACGTCGAGCGGGAGTGTGCCCGTGCACACAACTCAGCTTTTGGTACTTATCGGTGGCGCAAAACTCGGAGTCGAACTCGTGTTGCGGGAGTCTGGAGTCATGCTCCGGATCCGGCGGCAGATCGCTTTCCTGGGGGTGGGGATTCAATTCAGGAAGGATTCAGCAAGGAGCTACTTTGGACATGCTAAAAAGATCGGGATAGATTGGAACCTGACAGGACGATTCAGATACGTAGTACACCTGCCTTCTGATGACCTTAGGCAAGTGCTCGGCGGCGACCGCCATCATGGCGGCGATACGAGCAGGAGCAGCCGCACTGAAACCATCCGCACCACTCGCCCGCATTCCCCCAATGTCAGCTCCACACGAGGGAATTTGGAGGCTATGTAGAGATTTGGGGGAAATGGGGAAACTGTGGGGATAAGCTAACGGCCGGGAACTACTTATGCAACTATATGTTGGAGTATACGGCACACTGTTTATACATGTCGTTTGTGTCAGGTATTACAATGTCACACACGATTTGCACACCAAACCATGTGATAAGACAACGTAGGTGAGACACGGTTGCTGTTACATAACTGTATGTGATGTACTACCCTGTACATATAATTGAGTTATAATGATACTGTGTAAACAGCTGCTTTGCGGATATTCGTAAAAAAAATAGACGGTACGCATCTAGAGATGGAAGTGGCGGCCTAGGCAAGGGCTACCGGAAAAGAGGTCAATCCTCGGTCGATGGGCGGTGGCGGCGTCATAGGAGGTCAATCCTCGGTCTGCAGCGGGAGATAAGAGGAGCTCAGCCATCGAGGTCGGCGGCAGCGTGATTTGAGCACATCCATCACGGTCGATGGCAGGATAGTGGAGGTCGAACTTCAGGCGGCATCCGCACTAAGCTTTGCTCCTCGACCCTGCTGTCTCGGCATGCCGCCACATCACACTTCTTTGTCTACTGGGTGGAGGTCGCCTCGTGGCTACTTAATTAAGGTATTCTTTTCGTGAGTGGCTTAATTAAGGTATCCAATTCCTAAGGGTAGTGCTGTACTAGTACTCTGCGTGTAAATTGACTGGCCAGGAATTTTTGTCATTGCACGTCTGGATAACAATATGGAGTGCCCTTAGTAATTATGAAAATAAAGCCTTGTCATTTATGCACGCATCATTGGGCAGCAGTTAATCCGTGTTTAAATGTTGTTGTTTTGTTTTTAGTTACCATTCGTTTGGTGCAGATGGAACGATCTGAATGGATGAAGGATCGGAATACCGCATATTTTATCAGTGGCGTGATAGAGTTCATGAATTTGGCTAAAAGTACAAATTGGAGAATTGGTGATGCGGATTACATCCTGTGTCCATGTGCTGATTGTGCCAATACAGAGTCACATGTAGTTGCAGATGTCCAGTGGCATTTAGTCTCTCGGGGATTCATGGATGGATATACACGTTGGACCAGACACGGTGAAGGCGAGGTCATGGATGAAGATACCCATGGCTGTGGGATGCCAAACCCGGATCAGTGTCACTTGGATGTTGAATCTAACATCGGGGCAGAGGCGTCAAGCTACCAATGGAACCCCGGAAAGCCGAAACGACCACTAGAAAACCAAGACGTCGACGCAGATGACGACAATATTGATATGCCAGATTTTGCTGCTATGATTGCAGATTTCGAGGGCCCAGACAAGGATATTATTGGGTAAAGGATCTGCCAACCATTAATGCGGACTCCAAGAAAGAATTGTATCCAGTTTGCAAAAAGAAATATTCCAGGTTGAGTGCCACCCTGGCGTTTCTCAGATTTAAAGCAGCAAACGGTAGGGCTTCATAGAGATGTTAGGTATTTTCAAAGAAATTGTTCCTGAAGATAATGTGCTCGCAGAAGCATGAATGAAGCGAAGAAAATTGTTTGTCCATTGGAACTTGAAGTACAGAAGATACACACTTGTGTGAATGATTTTATATTGTACCGTGGTGATTACAAAGATTTGCGTGCATGTCCCGAATGCAATCATGCACGATACAAGCGTAGGAGAGCAAAGGACAAGTACAAATTTGACGACGAGCTCAAGACAGGAATCCCGTTCAAGGTTGTTTGGTAATTGCCTTTAATTCCAAGGTTGAGGCGATTGTTTGCAAACCCTAGAGAGGCAAACAGGTTGCGGTGGCATCATGATGAGCGAATTGCGGATAAGTATATGAGGCACCCGAAAGATGGGGCTCAGTGGGAATTAATCGACAACAAGTTTGAAGACTTTGCCAAGGATCTTAGAAGAATAAGGCTTGGGGAGTGTACTGACGGGATGAATCTTTTTGGCGATATGAGCACCAATCATATCACATGGCCACTGCTTCTGTGCATATATAACCTAGCTCCTTGGTTGTGTATGAAGAAAAAAGACATTCTGATGTCAATGGTTATCCAAGGCCCGAAGCAACCTAGAAATGACATCGACATTTACTTTCAGCTACTGGTAGAAGAACTGCTGACAATGTGGATAGATGCACCTGCTGTAAAATGTTATGATGCTTACAAAATGGAGATTTTCGATCTACATGCGATGTTGGTGCACACCATTCAAGATATGTCGGCATTAGGCAACACATCAGGGCAGAAAACAAAGGGAGATGTAGGGTGTGTCACATGCATGGATAGGACAGCTAGCAGAAGACTTCCCAACTCATGCAAAACCGTGTATTTGCGTCATCGTAGGTTCTTACGAAAAAATCACCCATACCGAAAGATGAAAGCTGAATTTGATGGTACGAGACAGGTAGAAGTGGGCCCAAGACCCTATGATGGGGAGTTGGTCCACAACATGGCCAAAAAAATTAATGTTGTGCTTGGCAAGAATCACGCTAATACGGTGAAACAAACACCCAAGGGTCAAGTGTTTAAGAAGAAACCGGTGTTCTAAAAATTACCTTATTGGGAGATTCTACATGTATGTCACTGCATGGATGCCATGCATGTAGAGAAGAACGTATGTGAAAGCATCCTTGGCACTCTGCTCAAGATTAAAGGTAAAAGAAAGGATGGTGAGGGTTCACGGCTCGATATGCTTGCCGATCAATCAAAAGGCAAGAGTGAAGCAGAAGATGATGACAAATTCATCAAAGCTCGCTTAGAGTTATAATTTCAGTACAAAAGAAGCAACACAGTTCTTCACCTATTTGTTGTCAGTTAAGACACCGTCTTCCTACTCCGCAAACATCAGAAGTCACGTGGATGTGAGCTCAGTTAAAATGAAGTTGGGACACATGAAGTCACATGAGGGCCACGTAATGTTGACACAAATCCTCCCGGTGGCCATCAGGAATCTGTTGGACAAAGATACAAGGAACACACTCAGTGAGCTCTATGATTTCTTCAACCAACTATGGCAGAAAGTTGTAGATCCTGAAGAGCTGGATCATATGCAAGATGATATTGCAAGAATATTGTGCAACCTAGAGATGTTTTTCCCACCCGTCATTCTTTGATGTCATGGTCCATCTCACTGTGCACCTTGTTGACGAGATAAAGTATTGTGGTCCTGTGTTTCTTCGCAACATGTATCCCTTTGAGCGGTTCATGGGAATGCTGAAGCGCTTTTGTCGGAACCGAAACCATCTAGAGGAAAGCATCCTACAAGATTATACCGCAGAGGAGGTGGTTGAGTTTTGCACCAAATACATGAAAGAACGACCTGTAGGTTTGCCCCTCTCTCCCCAAGAGGGAAGGCTGAGGTAAGCCGGTCCTTGCTGGCACGCAAATGGCTGCACCCGGAGAATTGGCAGAGAAAGCCCATTTGACAGTACTGCTTAACAACCCAGTTCTCACCTCTTACGCCGAAGAACACTTGGCGGAGATACGCCAAAGCTTCTTACCAATGGTGCCTTCATTAGATGTGGAGATTAAGGAGCACACTAAGAACTACGCCGAATGGCTGAAGAAGCGTTTGGCACAAGGATCCGTTGATGACATTGTTACGTGGTTGGCACAAAAGCCATCACCTACGGTGTTGATGTACCAAGCACATGACATAAATGGATACACGTTCTACATTGATGAACGTGATGAGAAGACCTCATATTAGAACAGCTCTGTTCGAATAGAATGCATGACTATAGATGAAGCTGATAAAAGGGTATACTAGGGAACCATCAAACAGATTTGGAAACTTGACTATGTGAAAGTTAAGGTGGCATTATTCAGGTGCTCATGGATCCCTCTTGGTCAAGTAAAGGTTGATGATTACAGGAAGACCTGTGTTAACAGGACAACGATGGCATATCATGTGGACCCGTTCATTCTTGCCAGCGATGCTACACAGATTTTCTTTGCGGAAGACCCTTTTCATAAGAACGACCATATAGTGATGCATGGGAAGAGAGGAGGGTACTGGGTGTCGACGATGTTGCCGATGAGGACGAGTACGATGAATTTGATGAGTTGCCAGCCAAGGGATCACGCAACCCTGTAACAAAGAAGCATAAAATCATTAAAAAACCCAAGTCCATTCGGGGTCAACTTAATGATCCCAGTTCCCCCATGTACATGAGAATTAAGCCGTAAGACTAGTCTTTATGCCTACCCTGCAACTTAATTCTTTCAATTTAGAACTATCGCATGTACTGAATTTGTGAGTTATGCCCGGTTTTCCGTTGATGTAAGAACCGTTAATATGTTGACCTTGATATGTTGTCAGCTCAGGCAATGAATATGAAATGTTATTATTATTATTATTATTATTATTATTATTATTATTATTATTATTATTATTATTATTATTGCACACTCAATTGATCTGACTACAGTATGTGTGAACAAAATATGTATGCAATCTGGATTGCGGATAGCACACGGTTCATTGATGAAAGGTGTGTGCCGACAAAACCCCGCCCACGATCTGAGTCGTGCATTCTGATTGGCCAGAATGCAAACCCCACGGATCGTACATCTGCACCGTTGGATGCTCCCAGATCGAACGACGATCCTCACCCCTTTTGACAGCACATGCAGTTCCGGTTGTAATTTTATTTTTATGCACAAAATGCATGCTAAACTTAAAAAATGTCTTCAATATAGCTAACGATACCCGAAATGCGCCAGAAAATAAAACCTGTGGTATAATGGTGATTGTGTACCGTGGAAATAATTATGAGGCCAAACGATGAAGTCAACGGCCACAGGAGTTTGAATTGACACGTCTCCTTTGGGAAACCACGATCCTTCATGTGAGATGCTCCGGTTTGGAAGGAACGATCATCAAAACTTGTGCCAAACTTTACCATTTTTTCCACGGGGTCGTGATAGCACGCCACATGCACACATCGGTTTTGATGAGATGTCCGGACTCCATTTGAATTTCATGTAATTAAAATATCAACTAGGCCTATGCTAGTGGCCGCACCTTGCGGCCGAAATGTTTGAAACTTCTCCCCGCTTCTTGAGCAAACGGATGAAAACTTGCAAAGCGATGCACAAATGATCTGTACACCTTCTTTGCTAGGCTTGTCGTAATGGGATATGATAGCTAGTATCATGCCAACTAGGCAATTTTGATGAGCTGCCATAGAATTAAATGAAGAAAGAGAGGGTTAAGTATCATATCATGAAACCTCGTGTCATAATAAATGCTATATATGCTACTATGTGTCATGCATGATACTAGTATATGATCGATACTTCCTCCGTCCGGGTTTATTAGGCCTAAAGACAACTTCTCTTAGACCAAGAGACATAGTAATGTTCTCACATTAATTATTTCATTACACTCCCAATGCACTCTCTCACATGCATGCAACCAATGAAAAAGCATGCATGAAGTGTATTAATTTTCCAACCATGGCACCAACAACAAAGACTTTCAGTTCAACCAATGAAATGGTTGCATGCATGCACCTTTCCAAAGCGGGGCCTTATAAAAAGGGACATGCATGCTTGTGTTGCTGAGAGGCCTAATAAACCCGGACGGAGGGAGTACTAGCTAGCTACCTCTGTAATGCGCGGATAGTATCATAAGTTAGACTACGTATACCCATAGTGGGAGTAACATAGATAGTAACATCACACATATCTAGATAAAATAGATGATGTGGCAAGCAATAAATGAAGAAAGAGAGGCATGTGGGTAACATAACTAGTTACTAATTAAGACTGGCCACAGTGCATAGTAACATACACTAGTAACATACACATATCCCTAGACTATGTTACTACCTTCATAGGGGGTAGTAACATAAGTGTGGTGTCATTCAAAGCTTCATTTATTAGGTTATAGACTCATAGTGCATTGAGACATTTGATATTACGGTAACTAGCTAAGTTACTCAAACTACCTCTCCTCATTAACTCATTGCCACATATGCATATTTGCTTAGTTGGACTTGATGTTACTGCTGAAGTTACTCCCATCGTGGCTAGTCTAATAGTATGAGTAACATCACACATATCAAGGCAAGATGAGTCTATAGCTTAATAAATGAAGTGTTGCGCATGTTACCACACATATATTACTCCCCACTATAGAGGTAGTAACATGGAGTAGTAACATGGGCATGTTACACTACCCATTGTGGCTAGTCTTAGTATTTTAGGTTGCCTTATTAATTTTCATGCATGACACAAAGTAGTACAACATTTAATATATGATACAGTATATAATGATATGATACCCGACCCATACCCTCTCTTTCCTCACTTAACTGTGTGCCACATCATCCAAAAAGTCTAGTTGGCATGCATATGATGCCGCTTGATACTCTCATTACGACCAACTTTAGTGTGGCCATAGTGGGGGTATCATAGCCGATATCATGCAATTGAGAATAGCAAATATGATGATGTGTGGCAAAGAAGCAGTAACATAGATACTGTAACATATATAATATAAATGTTATACTACTTTGTGTCATGCACATGACCATAAATACATTCATCTATGGTATATATATACTAGCTCTACGATACTATATATATGCACTATAAGAAGGTACGTACCTAGTATCATACACTATATAGTATCATATGCATGATACTATAGTATATATGATACTTTCCTACTATACAAAGGCTAGCCATAGTGGTGGTATATATATATCATAGCTACACTCGAAAAAATAGCAAATATGCTGATGTGGCAAAGAATTAAATATAGTGAGGGTTCGAACGTTAGAGTAACATATAGATAGACACCGTATCATGTTAAATGTGATACTAATTTGTGACATGGATGGCAATAAATATGATCTATGATACTATATATATATACTCTATGTATTATACTATGCGCTATAATTGAAGGTAGTATCGTCATACACTATAGCTAGTGTGTGTGTGTGTATATATATATATATATATATATATATATATATATATAGTCGCAAATACACGTATGTGTTAGCGCAAGATCATTTGGGTGTCGCTTTGCGAGTTTTCATTCATTGTGCGAGAAACGGGAAAAAACTTCAAACAGTTCGGCCGCAGCGTGTGACCAGAGGCGCAGACCTTGTTGGTATTCTAATTTCAGGAAATGCATATAGAGTCCCGAAAATAACGAAAATCATTGTGCCACTATGGCGTGCCCCACACGATCGCATGGAAAATTTTTGGTAAAGTTTGGCACAAGTTTTGGTGCTCGCACCTTCCATATGGGAGCATCTCAAAAGAAGGATTATAGTTTCCAAAAAGGAGACGCGACACTTCGACTACAAATCGTCATTTACTCACGAAAGCTATAGTGCCTACCAAACCGTGGCTGATGCCCCCCTTGCTGTGCACGTGATCTGAGTCGTGCGTTCTGATTGGGCAGAACCCAAACCCCATGGGTCGTATGTCTGCACTGTTGGATGCTCCCAGATCGAACGACAATCATCATCCCTTTCGACAGGAAATGCAGTCCGCCTAGGAATTGGTTTATATGCCAAAATGTACGGTAAATGCCAAAACATGTCTTACACATAGCACACGAGACCTGAAATGTGCCAGCAAATCAAACCCGTGGTATAATGATGATTGCTTAACGTGGGAAAAATTTAGAGCCGAGCCAAAAAATTTAGAATGAATTAGTACATCTTCATTTCAAAAAATTATTTTATCTTTGTGCACACGAGCGCTTAGAGGCAACCGTTTGCATAGGCCTTTCCGTGCGGCGACCGGGGATATTTTCCACCCTTTTCACCTAGGCTGCCAACACCCCCCACGGCCCGCCCGCATTTTATTCAACTAGTCCACCCAATCTCCATCGCCAGCTCCCCCTCCCCTAGATCCACATCAAAACGCTCTCCGGCGCCGGCGTGCTCACCCCGGCCGTGTGCCCGCTCTTCGGCGTCAAGCCTACCTCCACTGCCGTTCCCAACACGCGGCTGCCGGCGCCTCGCCGTCTTCGTTTGCTCGCGAGCCACCCTCGAGCATATTGATGTTGTAATCCTTGCCTCTCCTGTGGTCCGGCCGGGTTTGCATTAAGAATCCTATTAGTTACTGCTCTCCATCGCAGTGAGGCATATTTCCTCGCAATCCCTCTTCCTATTTCGTTCTGTATGTTCCCAAATTGGCTATAAAATAACAGAGAGCGTATATATGTTAATTATCTACCTTCCTAACTAGTACACATAAGCTATATTTGTTCCAATAAGTTACTGCCGATTTATAGATCGCGGGCGCCCGAGTCACACAAACTTAACAAATTAGCCGTACATTTTATAAATTATTGCATGACATGTTTAGAAAGCTTGATACCAAGTTGTTAGTTTTATGCTTATCCTCCTTTCCTGAGTTTCGCATGTGTTCTCTGTAGATGCCGAATAGCAGCGACATCACTCATGCTTCAGGCGATGTATCTTCATCTGATTCCGACAACCCTATGTCTTCAGAAGATGGTGAGGGATCAATTAATCTTCAACGGGATAGAGCTGCAGCAATTACCCTTCTGGTAGGACACAGAGGTACGCTCCAAGGAAGCCCACACACTAGCCTAAATGTGTATATGAAGTAACCGAGATCGATATAAAGTCTTGGGCTCCAACTAAACCAGATAAAGCACATACGAGGTTCAGGAGTGTGTCCGGATTGTTGGCAGGGCAAAGCTCAACATAAATCTGTCGGGGTTTCGGAAGGCGGACATAGAAACACGGTGACTTATAGTCCAGGAGATCATGGATCACTTAAATGTTCCAGAGCAGTGGAGAATGCAGGTGGAACACACTGCACAGAAGAAGGCTAGGGATTCTTGGAGAAACTGGAAGCACGTGCTGTACAAGAAGTACTTGAGTGAAGGACCCAATCCCCGCATACCCCCAAATTACAAAGGCAGACTGGGAAGAATTCAAAAGGGTCAGGGCAACTAAAGAGTTTGCTAAGAAGAGTTTCAAGCAATCGAAACTTCAGAAGAAGAACACACCCCCCCACCATATAGGTGTGGCAGGATACTATGACATGAAGCCGATATGGGACATGGAGGATAAAGAAGCAGTACCGGCGGGTGGGGAACCGGCTTTTAGTGAAATCAGGGGCGAACGCGCGAGCGAATACTTGCGGGCACGTGTAATGAGGCGTGATGATGGAACTTATTACTTTAACATGATGAAAAACTGTATCGAGTGATGGTAGAGGCTTCCAAGATCCCTGGAAGGTTCTACAAGTACTCAGGGCCATGTGACAGTCTGTCCATTGCTCTGGAAACAAAAGAGCCCCCTGGCCCTGCAAGGGGTATATGTGTTAATGTCCCGCACAAGAGGGCTTTCACACTTAGCAAAGAAAAGAGGCTCAACATGAAAAAAAGTGAAGAATGAAATGAATAAGAATGAATTGTATGAAAGGTTGAGGAAGGAAATGTATCCGGCTGTTCAAAAGGATCTTGAGCAGTCAATGATGATTGGGAAGACTGTAACACTGACAGATAGCCAGCAGATGGGGGGAGGCCGACATGGAGGATGCTCCTTATTGCGTGACAACACAACACAAGAGTAGCTGTGCATCAGCTGACCCCAGCGACACTGAGACTGCAGCTGCTCATGAAGATGCTATATTTGATCTATCTGGAATGGAAGACAGACTGAAGGGCTTGCTTACACATTATGAAGGTACATTAAAATGTGCAACAGCCTGGGTTTGCCCACCCTTCTTGGAAGAGGGCCTCTGGTTGGACAATGTGCCATTGAAGCCGGGTTGTGTGAAGTGCTACGTGACTGAAGTAAAGCCTGGATTCAATGAATTTGCCCTCAAGAATATCCTAGGAGACCTTTGTGAGCAAAGGACCTTCGGAGAAACACTGTTGCATCACATCTAGTGGCCACGAAAGGAAATAGAGTTCATCGATGAGATCCCTGAAGCCCCGCCAAGAGCAACCTATGTCGCCCCTCAACCGGTGACGCTCCCCTAGCCACAGCAGCTCTCGCGTGCTTCCCCCAAAGAACCTACTACTCGTAATCCGATAGCTGATGCATCAACCTGTGATTAGCCGGCCCGACTTTGTGGCGTACAGGCCATGTCATCCTATGCCCCAAAGCAGCCAGTGGATAGGCCTACAACTGTTGAAGACGCACCACCGGTTCAGATGCCGGCCGCTGAAGCAGCGGGGGGAGACCCAGCTGCAGCACATGCTCAGCGGACCAACCTGGTGGAACAGACTGCTAAGAAGTCTGATGCTTCGGAACCGCCTGCTAAGCAGTCTGTAGGTCCAGAACCGACTGCTCAGCAATCCGTCGGTCCGCAGTCGCATGATTAGCATACCAATGCGTCAGCACTTCCTGCTCGGCAAACCAACGCGTTGGCACGGCCTCCTCAGCACACCGACAAGTTGGCACCACCTGCGCAGAAACCAGACTTAGCTTCAATGCATGGTCAGCATTCCGATGCCTCTGCTCCTACACCATCTGCTAAGCAGTCCGTCAAAGCTTCACCGTCTGCTCGGCAGTCTACCTTGCAGGCAACCAGACGTTCTGCCAGAAATGCTTCAAGTACCAAGAAGGAAGTGGCCAAAAAGCCTACACCGATGATGAAGCGCAGCGGGAGAGTGAAGAATAAAGAGAATTATTGCCTCTTGCTTAAAGCACTCATCGCTCGAAGCCAAATTAACAACAGGTTGTTCGAATCGGGGAGTAATATTATTTCTGACGACATGGATGACGAAGAAGTAGAATTAGTGCCCGCTAAAAGTAAAGCAGATGTACTTGAAGTACGCAATTACATACATGGCCAACCATTTCTTGTTGGCGAATACTTTGACGAGTGCAGCTCCAGTTGCCACAAGTTACATGAATATTGCATGGATCAAATGTCACCAGGTCTTCATGGTTTACTTGTCCACTTCAACAGAGATCATTTCACACCATGCTGGTTCATTCAATGTGAGTTTAGAGGAATTACATCTCTTCTTCAACTTCAACGAGCTTGATGCCACTCTTGTTAGATGCCTGATTTTGTAAGTACTTAACAAACTCTGATCAACTTCTCCATACAAGGCTATAAATGATAAACAACTAACTGCATTTTATTCCTCTCAAGGGATTGAACGCGCAGATAAGAAAAAGGCAGAGTGTGTATTTCATAGATCATGCATTAGCAAATTGCACAACATTACATGGTAAGGACGAACGGGATTGGGTCGTTAACACGGCCGTCCGTATCTTTGAAAACACGTCCCATGCAGAATCATTTCTCTCGCCATATCATGGAAGGTGAGTCAAGTAAACAACCATGCATACACTGATTGTCTTTCAGATTTCGACATAATTCGTAAGTTCAGTGCTTTCTTAATATGTAGCCGTCACTGGATATTGGTATTCATTATTCCAAACAAGAACACAGTTCACTACATCGATTCTCTTAGAGAGTCAACAAACGCTCAGGATCTGACGCATCTTCAACAATTCATGGATAGGTATTGAATTATATGATGTTGAATTTAATTTGCATTCATATCTGGTTCAATAATTGATGTTGTCAAAATTCATCTTCATTTGCAGTGTGCTTGCATTGTGGAAAACTAAACCAGGGAACCTGTTCAAGAGGGAACTACCTCTGCAGCACGAGATCGTTTCTCCGGCAACACACTGAAATCCGTTATTTTCAGAAAATTTATCCAATAATCTGTAAATACCTTTTCTTACGCTAGTCAAATGTTCAAGCTTCTAATTAAACCTCTTTCTATTTTGTCCAAAGAAAAAATAATACATTTAACACTGGTTAGGTTGTTCCTAATAGGATAAATACATGATTAATTCTGTACAAAAAATTTCAGTGTCCTCAGCAAGAAGCACAGACCAACCTTTGTGGATACTATGTTTGCAGACACATGATCTCCATCTGCAAATATGCTGATAGTTGTGATGATCCTTGCGAATTAGTACCAGTAAGTCTATCTTATTTAGTATCTTCTACTCCACTCGTATGGCACATTCCGATCTTAAAAATAATGCAGCTCATCTTAGAACCGAGGACCCCTAGACCGCTCTCGGCTGGTGAATTGCTGATGGTTCGGAGATTATCAACGACTTCTTCGTGAATCACTACATCAATCCCACTGGTGATAATGAAGATTTCAGCATGCATTCTCCTGAAACATTGAGTAAGAGTTACCGCTAAACATATACGCATGGATCCATTATTTTCCATCTGATGAGGTCTTTGTATTTCGTACACTATGATTAATTATGTAATGCATATATGTGTGGACAAATCATTGGAATTTAGCTACCATATGTTCAATTGCAATTGTTGCGAAATCTGATGAATGTTCTTCCTATGGGCACTATTTGTTCAATTGAATATTGTGTTGAATTTGTTTTTTGCGTGCCGATTCAAAATGGGATATTATTATTTATTTGTTCAATTGAATATTTTGGCCAATTTGCTTTATGTGTGCCAATTCAAAATGGGATATTTTTGTTTATTTGTTCAATTGAATATTGTGGCGAATTTGCTTTTTGCATGCCGATTCAAAATGGGATATTTTTGTTTTAACTTGGCAATTGCTCCGCACACTGTTCAACTAAATGAGTGTGTGCGATCCACATTGGAAAGCAAAGGTCAATCGTAGCGGAACCGTCGGTGATACACAGCATATCACAAACGATTTGCAGCGCTACTACGTGTGCGAAGGCTCTCCGGAACCGTTTGTGATATCAAGTTATCGCACATGGGAACTCGAAGTAAACCATGCCCTATGTAAAATACAATCCTAGTCGTAATTTTTTCAGGAAACGTGTGGGATCGCAAACGAAAATCACACATCACTCTAGCCGCAACCGTTGGTGATACACAACGAATCACAAACGGTCTGCAGCACTTGTATGTGTGTGAAGGGGCTCCTGAATCGTTTGTGATTGAACCTTATCGCAGACGGTAAATGTTGGGAGAACGTGTGCGATGGAGTCTTGCATGGCAGACGGGTTCCGCAGAAAACTCATGTGTGACAGGGCACATATCACACACAGTTCATATGTTGGCCCGTGTGCCTTGCATACTGTTTCCCAAACGGTTCATTACGACACACTGTTTGGTTTCACTGCATCATTAGAAACGTTTAATCACCGATCCTACACGTGCGAAAGAATTTAGTGTGTGCTGCATCGCACACTATTACGTTTTGCAAGGCCTCTGGATCATAGCTCCATATCCCCGCCGGTTTCTGGGTCGTGTGGGAAGGACCCCCTATCGCCCACACTCACTTGGCGATGGTTCCACATGCCGTCACGGAAAGGGGTTTAGACCGTTTGTATAGCACCGACTCGTACCAGTGACTGAAATTATCGGTAACAGATAGTTTTGTGATAAGGTAATTCGTAACAAGTAACAAGTAACAAAAGTAACTAAGGTGCAGCAAGGTGGCCCAATCCTTTTTTTAGAAAAGGACAAGCCTGGACAAACTCTTATATGAAGCAAAGAGCTCCCGAGGACACATGCGAATTATCGTCTAGCTAGTTTTCATCATGCTCATATGATTCGCGTTCGTTAATTTGATAATTTGATGTGTGGGTGGACCTGTACTTGGGTGCTGTCCTTACTTGGACAAGCCTCCCACTTATGATTAACCCATCTCGCAAGCATCCGCAACTGTGAAAGAATAATTAAGGTAAACCTAACCATATATAGCATGAAACATATGGATCCAAATCAGCCCCTTACGAAGGAACGCATTAATTTGATAATTTGATGTGTGGGTGGACCTGTGCTTGGGTGCTGTCCTTACTTGGACAAGCCTCCCACTTATGATTAACCCATCTCGCAAGCATCCGCAACTATGAAAGAATAATTAAGGTAAACCTAACCATATATAGCATGAAACATATGGATCCAAATCAGCCTCTTACGAAGGAACGCATAAACTAGGGTTTAAGCTTCTGTCACTCTAGCAACCCATCATCTACTTATTACTTCCCAATGACTTCCCCTAGGCCCAAATCATGGTGAAGTGTCATGTAGTCGACGTTCACATAACACCACTAGAGGAGAGACAACATACATCTCATAAAAATATCGAACAGATACCAAATTCACATGATTACTTATAACAAGACTTCTCCCTTGTCCTCATGAACAAGTGTAACTACTCACAAATCATATTCATTTTCATAATCAGAGGGGTATTAATAGGAATTAAGGATCTGAACATATGACCTTCCACTGAATAAACCAGCTAGCATCAACTACAAGGAGTAATCAACACTACTAGCAACCCACAGGTACTACTCTGAAGTTTTGAGACAAAGATCGGATACAAGAGATGAACTAGGGTTTGAGAGGAGATAGTGCTGGTGAACAGGTTGATGGAGATTGACTCCTCTCCATGAGAGGATCACTGGTGATGATGATGGTGGTGATTTCCCCCTGCCGGAGGGATGTTTCCCCGGCAGAAGAGCTCCGTCGGAGCCCTAGATTGGTCCTGCCTAGGTTCCGCCTCGAGACGGCGGCGCTTCGTCCCGAAAGCTTCTCTATGATTTTTTCCAGGAAAAAAGACACCATATAGCAGAAGATGGACGTCGGGGGCCTGCCAGGTGGCCCACGAGGCAAGGGGGCGCGTCCTCCAACCTCGTGGATGACTAGTGGCCCCCTCTTGTGTTTTGTTCGCCCAATATTTTTAATATATTCCAAAACTGATCTCCGTGGAGTTTCATGACTTTTGGAGTTGTGCAGAATATGTCTCTAATATTTGCTCCTTTTCCAGTCCAGAATTCCAGCTGTCGGCATTCTCCCTCTTCATGTAAACCTTATAAAATAAGAGAGACAAAAGGCATAAGTATTGTGATATAATGTGTAGTAATAGCCCATAATGCAATAAATATTGATATAAAAGCATGATGCAAAATGGACGTATCAAGGCCTGATAGAGACCTCGAACCAGGGGGAGGACGCTTGGCCGGCACGCACCATGCGGTCGCGCACCGCCCCATCCTGGCAGAGCATGAGGAAGTCCTTGTGGAAGAATACACGAGTTGACATACTTAGTAGTAGCACCTCTTTCTCTACGAGCGATATGAAGGAAATATGCCCGAGAGGCAATAATAAAGTTATTATTTATTTCCTTATGTCATGATAAATGTTTATTATTCATGCTAGAATTGTATTAACCGGAAACATAATACATGTGTGAATACATAGACAAACAGAGTGTCACTAGTATGCCTCTACTTGACTAGCTCGTTAATCAAAGATGGTTATGTTTCCTAACCATAGACATGTGTTGTCATTTGATTAATGGGATCACATCATTAGGAGAATGATGTGATTGACATGACCCATTCCGTTAGCTTAACACTTGATCGTTTAGTATGTTGTTAATGCTTTCTTCATGACCCATACATGTTCCTGTAACTATGAGATTATGCAACTCCCGTTTACGGAGGAACACTTTGGTACTACCAAAGCGTCACAACGTAATCGGGTGATTATAAAGGAGTACTACAGGTGTCTCCAAAGGTACTTGTTGGGTTGGCGTATTTGAGATTAGGTTTTGTCACTCCGATTGTCGGAGAGGTATCTCTAGGCCTTCTCGGTAATACACATCACTTAAGCCTTGCAAGCATTACAACTAATGAGTTAGTTGTGAGATGATGTATTACGGAACGAGTAAAGAGACTTACCGGTAACGAGATTGAACTAGGTATTGGATACCGACGATCGAATCTCGGGTAAGTAACATACCGATGACAAAGGGAACAACGTATGTCGTTATGCGGTTTGACCGATAAAGATCTTCGTACAATATGTAGGAACCAATATGGGCATCCAGGTTCCGCTATTGGTTATTGACCGAGAATGGTTCTAGGTCATGTCTACATAGTTCTCGAACCCGTAGGGTCCGCACGCTTAACGTTTCGATGACAGTTCATTATGAGTTTATAAGTATTGATGCACCAAAGGTTGTTCGGAGTCCGGATGTGATCACGGACATGACGAGGAGTCTCGAAATGGTCGAGACATAAAGATTGATATATTGAAGCCTACATTTGGACATCGGAAGTGTTCCGAGTGAAATCGGGAATTTACCGGAGTACCGGGAGGTTACCGGAACCCCCCGGGAGGTCTATGGGCCTTAATGGGCCATAAGAGAGAAGAGGAAGGGCCGGCCAGGTGGGCTGCGCGCCCCCCTCCCCCCTCTAGTCCGAATAGGACAGGAGAGGGGCGGCGCCTTCCCTCTTCCCCTCCTCCGATCCTAATCCAACTAGGAGGGGGAGTCCTACTCCGGTGGGAGTAGGACTCCTCCAGCGCCTCCCAAGGCTGGCCGCACCCCTTGGCTCCTTTATATACTGGGGCAGGGGCACCCCATGGCACACAAGTTGATCTACGGATCTTTCCTTAGCCGTGTCGGTGCCCCTTCCACCATATTCCACGGTCATATCGTCGCGGAGCTTAGCGAAGCCCTGCGCGGAGAAGTCATATCGTCGCGGAGCTTAGGCGAAGCCTGTGTCGGTGGAGCATCAACATCGTCCACCACGCCGTCGTCTTGTGGAACTCATCCCGACACTTTGCTGGATCGAGTCCGGGATCGTCATCGAGCTGAGCGTGTGCAGAACTCGGAGGTGCCGTGACGTTCGGTGCTTGGATCGGTCGGATCGTGAAGACGACGACTACATCAACAGCGTTGTTATAACGCTTCCGCTTTCGGTCTCACGAGGGTACGGGACGGACACTCTCCCTCTCGTTGCTATGCCATCACCATGGTCTTGCGTGATCGTAGGAAATTTTTGAAATTACTCGTTCCCCAACAGTGGTATCGAGCATGGTTTTATGCGTTGATGTCATGTGCACGAGTAGAATACAAGTGAGTTGTGGGCGATACAAGTCATACTGCCTACCAGCATGTCATACTTTGGTTCAGCGGTATTGTGAGATGAAGCGGCCGGACCGACATTACGCGACGCTTCGCGAGACTGGTTTCACCGCTCCGAGCACTCGTTGCTTAAAGGTGACGGCGGGTGTCTGTCTCTCTCACTTTAGTTGAACCGAGTATGACTCGCCCGGTCCTTGAGAAGGTTAAAGCGGAGTCTATTTGACAAACTATCGTTGTGGTTTTGATGCGTAGGTAAGAACGGTTCTTGCTCAGCCCGTAGCAGCCACGTAAAACTTGCAACAACAAAGTAGAGGACGTCTAACTTGTTTTTGCAGGGCATGATGTGATGTGATGTGGTCAAGACGTGATGCTATATTTTATTGTATGAGATGATCATGTTTTGTAACCGAGTTATCGGCAACTGGCAGGAGCCATATGGTTGTCGCTTTATTGTATGAAATGCAAACACCATGTAATTGCTTTACTTTATCACTAAGGAGTAGCGATAGTCGTAGAAGCAATAGTTGGCGAGACGACAACGATGCTACGATGGAGATCAAGGTGTCGCGCCGGTGACGATGGTGATCATGACGGTGCTTCGGCGATGGAGATCACAAGCACAAGATGATGATGACCATATCATATCACTTATATTGATTGCATGTGATGTTTATCCTTTATGCATCTTATCTTGCTTTGATTGACGGTAGCATTATAAGATGATCTCTCACAAAAATTATCAAGAAGTGTTCTCCACGAGTATGCACCGTTGCCAAAGTTCAGTAGTACCCGCACACCACGTGATGATCGGGTGTGATAAGTTCTCGTCCATCTACAACGGTGCAAAACAGTTGCACACGCGAATACTCAGGTTAAACTTGACGAGCCTAGCATATAACAGATATGGCCTCGGAACACGGAGACCGAAAGGTCGAACGTGAATCATATAGTAGATATGATCAACATAGTGATGTTCACCATTGAAACTACTCCGTCTCACGTGATGATCGGACATGGTTTAGTTGATTTGGATCACGTGATCACTTAGATGACTAGAGAGATGTCTGTCTAAGTGGGAGTTTTTAATATGATTAATTGAACTTAAATTTATCATGAACTTAGTACCGTAGTATTTTGCTTGTCTATGTTTTTGTAGATAGATGGCTCGTGCTGTTGTTCCGTTGAATTTTAATGCGTTCCTTGAGAAAGCAAAGTTGAAAGATGATGGTAGCAATTACGGACTGGGTCCGTAATTTGAGGATTATCCTCATTGCTGCACGAAAAATTACGCCCTGGAAGCACCGCTGGGTGACAGCCTGCTGCGAGATCTTTGAGCGAAGTTGTGAGCGTCGGCAAAGCAAAGCTGATGACTACTCAATAGTTCGATGTGCCATGCTTTACGGCTTAGAACCGGGTCTTCAACGACGTTTTGAGCGTCATGGAGCATATGAGATGTTCCAGGAGTTGAAGTTAATATTTCAAGCAAATGCCCGGATTGAGAGATATGAAGTCTCCAATAAGTTCTATAGCTGCAAGATGGAGGAGAATAGTTACATCGGTGAGCACATACTCAAAATGTCCGGGTATAACAATCACTTAATTCAGCTGGGAGTTAATCTTCCGGATGATAGTGTCATTGACAGAATTCTCCAATCATCGCCACCAAGCTACAAGAGCTTCGTGATGAACTATAATATGCAAGGGATGACTAAGACAATTCTGAGCTCTTCGCGATGCTAAAAGCATGGAGGTAGAAATCAAGAAAGAGCATCAAGTGTTGATGGTCAACAAGACCACTAGTTTCAAGAAAAGGGCAAAGGGAAGAAGAAGGAAACTTCAAAAGAACAGCAAGAAAGTTGCTGATCAAGAGAAGAAACCCAAGTCTGGACCTAAGCCTGAAAGCGAGTGTTTTACTGCAAGCGATGGACCTCGAAGCGGAACTGCCCCAAGTATTTGGCGGATAAAAAGGATGGCAACGTGAACAAAGGTATATGTGATATACATGTTATTGATGTGTACCTTACTAGAGCTCGTAGTAGCACACTGGTATTTGATCTGGTTACATTGCTAATATTTGCAACTCGAAGCAGGGACTACGGAATAAACGAGCAGCACGGCAAAGGACGAGGTGACGATCGCGTGGGAAATGGTTCCAAAGTCAATGTGATCGCGGTCGGCACGCTACCTCTACATCTACCTTCGGGATTAGTATTAGACCTAAATAATTGTTATTTGGTGCCAGCGTTGAGCATGAACATTATATCTGGATCTTGTTTAATGCGAGACGGTTATTCATTTAAATCAGAGAATAATGGTTGTTCTATTTATATGAGTAATATCTTTTATGGTCATGCACCCTTGAAGAATGGTCTATTCTTGTTGAATCTCGACAGTAGTGATACACACATTCATAATGTTGAAGCCAAAAGATGCAGAGTTGATAATGATGGTGCAACTTATTTGTGGCACTGCCGTTTAGGTCATATCGGTGTAAAACGCATGAAGAAACTCCATACTGATGGGCTTCTGGAATCACTTGATTATGAATCACTTGGTACTTGCGAACCGTGCCTCATGGGCAAGATGACCAAAACGCCGTTCTCGGAACTATGGAGCGAGCAACTGATTTGTTGGAAATCATACATACTTGATGTTTGTGGTCCAATGAATGTTGAGGCACGTGGCGGATATCGTTATTTTCTCACCTTCACAGATGATTTGAGCAGATATGGGTATATCTACTTAATGAAACACAAATCTGAAACATTTGAAAAGTTCAAAGAATTTCAGAGTGAAGTGGAAAATCATCGTAACAAGAAAATAAAGTTTCTACGATCTGATCGTGGAGGAGAATATTTGAGTTACTGAGTTTGGTTTACATTTGAAACAATGTGGAATAGTTTGCAACTCACGCCACCGGAACACCACAGAGAAATGGTGTGTCCGAGCGTCGAATCGTACTTTACTAGATATGGTGCGATCTATGATGTCTATTTCCGATTTACCGCTATCGTTTTGGGGTTATGCTTTAGAGACGGCCGCATTCACGTTAAATAGGACACCGTCAAAATCCGTTGAGACGACGCCTTATGAACTGTGGTTTGGCAAGAAACCAAAGTTGTCGTTTCTTAAAGTTTGGGGCTGCGATGCTTATGTAAAGAAACTTCAACCAGATAAGCTCGAACCCAAATCGGAAAATGTGTCTTCATAGGATACCCAAAGGAGACTGTTGGGTACACCTTCTATCACAGATCTGAAGGCAAGATTTTCGTTGCTAAATTCGGATCCTTTCTAGAGAAGGAGTTTCTCTCGAAAGAAGTGAGTGGGAGGAAAGTAGAACTTGATGAGATAATCAGTATCTGCTCCCTTATTGGAAAGTAGTTCATCACAAGAAATGGTTCTGTGACAACTACACCAATTAGTGAGGAAACTAATGATGATGATCATGAAGCTTGAGATCAAGTTACTACTGAACCTCGAGGTCAACCAGAGTAAAATACGCACTAGAGTGGTACGGTAATCCTATTCGAAGTCATGTTACTTGACCATGGCGAACCTACAAACTATGAAGAAGCGATGGTGAGCCCAGATTCATAAAATGGCTGGAAGCCATGAAATCTGAGATGGGATCTATGTATGAGAACAAAGTATGGACTTTGGTTGACTTGCCCGATGATCGGCAAGCCATTGAAAACAAATGGATCTTTAAGAAGAAGACTGACGCTGATGGTAATATAACTGTCTACAAAGCTCGACTTGTTGCGAAAGGTTTTCGACAAGTTCAAGGGGTTGACTACGATGAGACTTTCTCACCGAAGCGATGCTTAAGTCTGTCCGAATCATGTTAGCAATTGCCGCATTTTATGATTATGAAATTTGGCAAATGGATGTAAAAACTGCATTCTTGAATGGATTTCTAGAAGAAGAGTTGTATATGATGCAACCAGAAGGTTTTGTCGATCCAAAGGGTACTAACAAAGTGTGCAAGCTCCAGCGATCAATTTATGGTGCAGTGCAAGCCTCTCGGAGTTGGAATAAACGCTTTGATAGTGTGATCAAAGCATATGGGTTTATACAGACTTTTGGAGAAGCCTGTATTTACAAGAAAGTGAGTGGGAGCTCAGTAGCATTTCTAATATTATATGTGGACGACATATTATTGATTGGAAATGATATAGAATTTCTGGATAGCATAAAAGGATACTTGAATAAAAGTTTTCAATGAAAGACCTCGGTGAAGCTGCTTACATATTGGGCATCAAGATCTATAGAGATAGATCAAGACGCTTAATTGGACTTTCACAAAGCACATACCTTGATAAAGTTTTGAAAAGTTCAAAATGGATCAGGCAAAGAAAGGTTTTTACCTGTATTACAAGGTGTAAGATTGAGTCGACTCAATGCCCGACCACAGCAGAAGATAGAGAGAAAATGAAAGATGTTCCTATGCTTCAGCCATAGGCTCTATCATGTATGCAATGCTGTGTACCAGACTGACGTATGCTTAGCTGTAAGCTTGGCAGGAAGGTACCAAAGTAATCCAGAGTGGATCATTGGACAGCGGTCAAGAACATCTGAAATACGAAAAGGACTAAGGATATGTTTCTCGATATGGAGGTGACAAAGAGCTAGTCGTAAATGGTTACGTCGATGCAAGCTTTGACACTGATCCGGACGATTCTAAATCGCAAACCGGATCGTGTTTTTATTAAGCGGTGGAGCTGTCGGTTGGTGCAGCTCTAAACAAAGCGTCGTGGCGGGATCTACATGTGAAGCGGAGTACATAGCTGCTTGAAGCAGCAAATGAAGGAGTCTGGATGAAAGAGTTCATTTCCGATATAGGTGTCATACCTAGTGCATCGGGACCGATGAAGATCTTCTGTGACAATCTGGTGCAATTGCCTTGGCAAAGAAATCCAGATTTCACAAGAGGACCAAGCATATCAAGAGACGCTTCAATTCCATTCGGGACCAAGTCCAAGTGGGAGACATAGAGATTTGCAAAATACATACGGATCTGAATGTTGCAGACCGTTGACTAAGCCTCTTCCACGAGCAAAACATGATCAGCACCAAGACTCCATGGGTGTTAGGATCATTACTTTGTAATCTAGATTATTGACTCTAGTGCAAGTGGGAGACTGAAGGAAATATGCCCTAGAGGCAATAATAAAGTTATTATTTATTTCCTTATTTCATGATAAATGTTTATTATTCATGCTAGAATTGTATTAACGGAAACATAATACATGTGTGAATACATAGACAAACAGAGTGTCACTAGTATGCCTCTACTTGACTAGCTCGTTAATCAAAGATGGTTATGTTTCCTAACCATAGACATGTGTTGTCATTTGATTAATGGGATCACATCATTAGGAGAATGATGTGATTGACATGACCCATTCCGTTAGCTTAACACTTGATCGTTTAGTATGTTGTTAATGCTTTCTTCATGACCCATACATGTTCCTGTAACTATGAGATTATGCAACTCCGTTTACGGAGGAACACTTTGGTACTACCAAACGTCACAACGTAATCGGGTGATTATAAAGGAGTACTACAGGTGTCTCCAAAGGTACTTGTTGGGTTGGCGTATTTGAGATTAGGTTTTGTCACTCCGATTGTCGGAGAGGTATCTCTAGGCCTTCTCGGTAATACACATCACTTAAGCCTTGCAAGCATTACAACTAATGAGTTAGTTGTGAGATGATGTATTACGGAACGAGTAAAGAGACTTACCGTAACGAGATTGAACTAGGTATTGGATACCGACGATCGAATCTCGGGTAAGTAACATACCGATGACAAAGGGAACAACGTATGTCGTTATGCGGTTTGACCGATAAAGATCTTCAGTAGAATATGTAGGAACCAATATGGGCATCCAGGTTCCGCTATTGGTTATTGACCGAGAATGGTTCTAGGTCATGTCTACATAGTTCTCGAACCCGTAGGGTCCGCACGCTTAACGCTTCGATGACAGTTCATTATGAGTTTATAAGTATTGATGCACGAAGGTTGTTCGAGTCCCGGATGTGATCACGGACATGACGAGGAGTCTCGAAATGGTCGAGACATAAAGATTGATATATTGAAGCCTACATTTGGACATCGGAAGTGTTCCGAGTGAAATCGAATTTATCGAGTACCGGAGGTTACGGAACCCCGGAGGTCTATGGGCCTTAATGGGCCATAAGAGAGAAGAGGAAGGGCCGGCCAGGTGGGCTGCGCGCCCCTTCCCCACCTCTAGTCCGAATAGGACAAGGAGAGGCGGCGCGCCTTCCTCTTCCCCTCCTCCAATCCTAATCCAACTAGGAGAGGGGGAGTCCTACTCGGTGGGAGTAGGACTCCTCGGCGCGCCTCCCAAGGCTGGCCGCACCCCCTTGGCTCCTTTATATACTGGGGCAGGGGCACCCCATGGCACACAAGTTGATCTACGGATCTTTCCTTAGCCGTGTGCGGTGCCCCTTCCACCATATTCCACTTGGTCATATCGTCATGAGCTTAGGCGAAGCCTGCGCCGGAGAAGTCATATCGTCATGAGCTTAGGCGAAGCCCTGCGTCGGTGGAGCATCAACATCGTCACCATGCCGTCGTCTTGTGGAACTCATCCCGACACTTTGCTGGATCGAGTCCGGGATCGTCATCGAGCTGAACGTGTGCAGAACTCGGAGGTGCCGACGTTCGGTGCTTGGATCGGTCGGATCGTGAAGACGCACGACTACATCAACCGCGTTGTTATAACGCTTCCGCTTTCGGTCTACGAGGGTACGTGGACGGACACTCTCCCCTCTCGTTGCTATGCCATCACCATGGTCTTGCGTGATCGTAGGAATTTTTTTGAAATTACTACGTTCCCCAACACGATATTACTATCATCACATAGTAGTAGCGCTGTAACATCCCAAATTTCCTATTTGGAATGTTTTACAATTATAGCTAAGCATCCTATGCATCCTGTTTGAATTTGAATGCCATTTGAAGTTTCAGAGAATTTTGAGTTTTGAATTTGAATTTCAAACTTTGGCATGTGGGAAACATTTCAAAAAACTAAGCCTGATAAATACTTGATCAAAAGTATGAGAGGAGCAAACATGACACTCCAAAAATATCAGAAGAAAACATTGCCAAAAGATTTGGATTCAAATCTGAAATTTATTTGAATTTGAAAAAAATAGATTTTTATGAAGTTTGGATTTTGCCTTTGGAAAAATGTTCAAATGAAAGGAATATTCCCTGATCATTTTGGTATAAAAAAAACTCCCTGGCGCCAGCCGAGCACCCCCAGCCCAGCCAGTGCCGCGCCCCTCCATGACCCAGCGCCAGCCCAGCCAGCGCCGGCCCAAGCCCAGCCAGCCCAGCCGAGCCGAGCCAGCCCAGCTCCTCGCCCAGCGCCCAAGACGCTTAGGCCTCGACCACCCGACCCCTCGCCCTCTCTCCTCTCGCTGACCCGTGGGACCCGCCCCTCTTCTTCCCCCTCGCCCACGCCACGACCTCGCTGGGAGATCGACCGGATCCCGAAGGATCCGGATCCCCGATCGCCCGATGCCCTTCGAAGCGAGCCCGACCCCTGGCTATAAAAGCCGAGCTCGCACCCCATTCCCCGATACCTCGCCGCACCCCCTCTCCCTCCCGTTTGTGCTCGCCGGAACCCGAGCTCGCCACCGCCGCCATTGTCGCCGACGACGACGCCCTAGTCCACCCGACCGCCCGACCCCACCGAACCCCTCCCGTGCTCCCCGCGTCCTCCCGACGACTCGCTGGAGCTCCCCGACGCCCAGACGCCCCGACGCACTCTCGCCGCCGCCGCCGCCGTCGCCGGAGTCCGGTAAGTCACCGGCATCACCCCCCCGTCCGATCGTAGATCAACGGCTAGGATTAGAAGCCCCCGAAGGGGTAGGTTTTAGTTAGAAAACCGGCCGGTTCGATCGGCTTATTTTTTTAGTTTAGGTTTATTTTTTTGGCCGGTTCGTTTTAGTTAACCCTAGAGCCCGTTAGGCTATCTAACGCACAGGGCACAGTATAGGCCCATTAGGCCTTTTTCTTTTATTTTGATTTTCTGTTTTAGCCGATTAGTTTCTGTTTTCAAAAATGTATATCTTTTATTCTGTTTAATATTTTTAGATGATTCTTTTTTTGTTGGATTGCAAATTTTGTGTAGTTTCTGTAGAATATATATTTAGCTATGTTAAAAATAATTAAAATTGCTTTATTTTAGTTTTGGTCAGAATAGTAAATCTGCTATAACTTTAGTTAGAAAAATTATTTTTGCATGATTCTTTTGTCACCACTTTATTTTGACATTGCCAAACCCTAGAAATTAACTTGGGTATTTTAGGATTAATAAATAATTAGTTTTAGACAGAATCCTATTAATCCTAATTAATTACCTAGTTCCTGTTTTCCTAATTAATTAATTAGTAAATGAATTTATTTTTAACTTGTGATTAGTTATTCTAGGTTAGTTTCTGTCACTCCATTAGATGAACTTTTATTTATAATTAATAAAAGTTTTAAATTATTTTCTTAATAGAAATTGGATTAGGCCTAAAATGAGTTTTATAATAGCTTTTTAATTAATTCTTTTTGCTCCTAGTTGCTTAGTGAAAACTTTTCTGTTAAGTTAACTTAAAAGCATGATTAGGTTATATTAAGGAATTTTGTTATATAAAACTATTTTAGTTATTGTTTGGAGTAGGGATAAACTTTGAATTGGTTTCTTTGAGTTTTCCTTTTGGATTTGGTTTTGGTTGATTTGTTGTGTTATGTTACTTTTGTTATGTTGTGTGATCCTATTGCCTTGTGCTTATTGTGTTATTGTTTGTCTCGGTAGAGTTTCGAGTCTAAGCTTGCTACTCGACTCTTTAGCTTACGAGGATCATCAGCAAGGCAAGTTTTGATCATGTTATTTCTATACCTATGTTTTTTGTGCATTAGTAGTTGTCACCACCCCACCTTGCATGCAGTAGTGAAAGCTTGAAGTCATTAAACTTGAGTAGTATCATGTGGTAGGATGAACCAATCCCCTTGTTACCATGACCGGGACGTAGAAGTTACTTTGCTATGCTCAGAGGCGGATTTGGGATGAGTGAAATTCATAAGCAAGATGTGAGAGTCAATGATGATGACAACTCCATGAACTACAATGATCAAGATGGACTTGGAAAATCACTCTGGGTGGAGGGCGGTTGACGGGCACCTGGAGCACCCAGTGGTGGCGGGATGCATGGAGAAGCGCCATGACATCCTGCGGAAAGCTTCACCCAGCCACGAAGAGAAGGATGGATGCCCCATGACCGGAAGCTTACCTGTGCAGCCGCAAGCCATTATGGGCTCTGGCTGGGTTGACCCTAGTAGTGACGCTGGCTGGACGGTACTACGAGAAGTAGACGAGCGGTAGGATTGGATGGGTACCGGCGGTGGCGGAAGAACTCTTTGGAAGACCCTGTTTCATTCGTCCGTCTTCAAACACCATGAAGTGCGAAGACTTTAAAAGGAGGGAATGATTCTTGCGGGGAAAGTGCGCAACCCTCTGCAGAGTTAAAGATCTAATCGATTAGCCGTGTCCCCGGTTACGGACATTTGAGCCTCTGGAACTTGGAAGTATTCGGATATCTCAACACTAAAACTAATGAAATAATTTGAGGTTTAAGACTTAATAATTTGGGAGCGAGATATTGGTTGGCGGAACCATCTCAATAACTACCAACAATTGTAGTAATTTGCAAGCAAGTCCTTTGTAGTAGGATAAAATTTGCTTTTCGCAAAATGATGAAACTTAGAGCTCCACACCAAAAATGCATATAGTGTTAGTAACTTTATTATTGTTATTCTTCATGACTTGCCAGCTTATTCCAAAAGCTGACCTACATGGCTGCAACGTATTATGTTGCGAGATATATTCGATCAGGGAGTGAGGCTACGCTCGCGCTTAGCGATTGCCCTTTGAGTCGGATGGACTCGCTTACCTTCGACGCTTCCGCAGCATTTGTAGTTTATTTCTCATGAGTTGGCCTTGAGCCGAATTTATTCCCTTGTAATAAAGACTCTATATGAGAATCATTTAATGATATTCAGGTGTGATTGAACTTTGATTACTTTATCGATGTACTGTGAGTACCAGCATGATCTTGGGATGGTACAGACACAGAGATTTGACCGATTTTGGGTCAGGTCGCTACAAGCGCCCTATTTTCTTCCCATGCTACAACTAGATAAATAGAAATTAAAAATAAATAGATGCAATATTCATTGATGGAAATCAAGACGAGTCCAGTGCAAAAAAAAACAAAGTTCACAGAACCATCTCACAAACATTAACGACAATACCACATTTAATATAACCACACAATCTCACAAACTCATATATAGTAGTCAACAATGCATGGATAGATCATAGTTGATAAGTCTACTAGGTAGTCATACTAGCATATATATGGTTCAGCAGCCACACGCATATGTAGTTCTAGATTATATCAATGACGATCATCATCCTCAAGCCTTAGCGGTGAGTGTTCCTGATAGTAATTAGGATGGCCTGTCCAACATGAAGATTCTTGCCAACGAGGAAGCTCTTCCACCCAACCGAGTTGAAGTGTGTGCGACCGTTCGTGTCCACGCCGTATGCACAGGTGGTGACAGAGCCCCTCGCGGTAAGGCATATTCCAGCAGAGCCTTCTTCATCAGGCTTGATACCACAACTCTCAGATAGACTCTTCGGAAATCTCTGAATAAGAAAAACATATCAATTAATAAGTAGCCTCACACATTCTACACTATCAAAAGACAGTTCTACATTTCTACTAAGCATGAATTCTACTAATAAGTATATATGGATTCTACACAATTAACAGTTCTTTGGATTCTACACTAAGCATATATATCATTGGACTCTAGCTACACACTAAAGCATCACTAGTGCAGAACCGGGCTATAGCACCGGTTCGTAAGGGCTTTTAGTGTCGGTTCTGTAACTGACACTAAAGGGTGGGGACTAAAGTTCCTCCTCCTTTAGTACTGGTTCGGCACGAACCGCCACTAAAGTGCCACCACGTGGCACGAGCCAGGACCGGGTGCGGGGAGACCTATAGTACTGGTTGGTAACACCAACCGGTACTAAATGTTCAGGGGGTTTTGGTTTTATTTTTTATTTTTCCTTTAGTTTTGTGTTTTCAATTTAATTTAGAGATTTTTTTTACATTATAATGAGTTGTTAAATCATTAGGTGAAAGTACCACAGATTAGTTTCAACTGGATGCATGCATGGATCCTAGCTAAGTGAACAAAGTATATATGCCATATCCATATATATTACTTGATCACTTATATTAGGTGAGCAAGTAATTAATGTGGATATGGCATATACTTGATCACTTAGCTAGCTAGGATCCATCCAGTTGAAACTAATCTGTGGTTTCTTTCATAAATGATATAATAACTCATCATCATATTAATATAAAAACTATTGCATCATATATGTCATCACCAACAAGTTAACGGTATACTAGCTAGCTAAAAATCATTATAGTCGTCATTACCACTATTTAATCATCATAGTCATTACCGCTATCTAATCACCACCAATACCAGCTTAAAGAAGAAACATTCACTTTGTACCAGAAGGAAACATATCGTCGAGTTCAACATGATCACTCTTTGAGATTAAGTTCAGGACGAAGAACATGGACATGAGAGGACAAGTACTAAGAGCATGCTATTCACTCCTACTGCTCTCTCTCAGGTAAAATGGCATAGAACATGTGTAGCTCTCCTGATTCATCATATTGGAGCATGCAGATGAACCTGTCTCCTAATCGTGGGTTGCGCTTCTGCTTGTTGACTCCTAGTACTTCTCTGCGATCATTCATGATTTTGCTCCAGTCTTTCACTATTAAGCATTCCTCGGTTCTAGAAATCCTGAATGCATTTGTGTGTAATGTAGGATGTCTTGGCCGTAAGCTAACAATTGACATGCAACCGTTAGTCGAGATCCACTGAGGCACAACTATCATCGGGAGTCCCTGTTGAAGAGAACATCATATAGTATCATACTTAGCAACATGAAGTTTATCTTAAAAAATAATGTATGCAAAAGATGCACTGAGGACAAATAGGAAAATCTTATCATCTTTCCTAAATACATGTGACCGTAGTTCAATACGAACACTATTGGTCGCACATTTTGAGTACTAAGATTTGCAAGTCTAGGAAAATAATTTCTCTTGACAACATCAAGATCCTCAAAGCCATGAAACATATTCATTTATATCCTCGCAGTTTAGTTCAACCCTGGGACAGTGGACGGTCCTGTCTACCAAGCGCTGGACATGTTTCCTTGAATGGAAATAAGCTCTGAACAGAAATTAGTTGTCAACTATTTTTGAAAAAATAATATCGAACATAAATATGGCATGAGAAACTCACATAATGGTAGAACTGGAGGCGTCTGCACATCGACCCAAATGTCTCTATTACCTTCAATATCATCTTCGGAACGAATATCAAAGGTGATAAACGCGTCAGGCTCAAATGCATAAGCCTTGCATAGTGCTTGCCATGTTTTGCATCCAAAATGGGTGTAGGTTTCTTGATTGTATAATTTGACATTGAAGGTATAACCATGCTCGGTCTTCAAATAAACTCTCTTTACCTCCATAGTTTTGTTACTACTGAAACCTATCTTATCCAAGACAAAAATTCTTGCATGGAAGGGGATACACTAGTAGAATAGTGAAAATTTAAAATAATAAGTTGAAGCAAATGAAGCATATATAAGTCATGCTTAATTACGAAAAAAGACTTGTCGTTGTGACTTACTGTATCCACTTCAAAGGTCTCATCCAGCTTGATGCTGAAGCGCCTATCATCAACTAGGAAATTTCTGTCGCACAGGCCTTGTTGGTCTTCGCACATAATGAAATCGTTTTCGTCGTCAGACGATATTTCCTATGTTCATAGGTGAAACATTAAACACTTATTAGTTATATATTAATTCAACTAATTAAACTAGTTCTATTAATTCAACTAGCTAGTTCAACTAATTAATTCAACTAAGCACTTACTAAAAATATACCTAAATAAAGTATAGCTCCTAATTCAACTAATTCAACTATAATTCAACTAAACTAGTTCTATCAATTTTCTTACTAAAAATAAAGTAGCTAGTTCTATATACTAAAATTTGAATTAGATGATCAAATCTCATATACCTAAATTTAGTATATATTAATTCATCTAACATTAGTATAAATTCATCTATAACTAAAAGTATAAAAAACTAACTCTCATATCTAACATTATCTAATTCTTATATAATCTAACATTTTACATTAAACATTTGTGTGTGTGTGTGTGTGTGTGTGTGTGTGTGTGTGTGTGTGTGTGTGTGTGTGTGTGTGTGTTTGTGTGTGTTTGTGTGTGTGTGTGTGTGTGTGTGTGCAGGGAGGCGGGCGGCGGCAGGGGCCAACCGGGCATAATCGATCTTCTGAGGGGTGTGATGGCGACGGGCGGCGCTGGGGCACGGGCGGGGCGGCGCGACAGGCGGCGACGACGGCGATGGAGGCGGCGCCGGACGGGCGGCGACGATGGCGACGGGGGCGGTGAATGGGGCAACGACGACGGCGACGGGGGCGACGCGAGGACGGGCGCGACGAAGATGGATGATGACTGAAAATTTTCGTAAGTGCTCGTTATATAGGGGAGGCCTTTAGTACCGGTTGGAGACAGGAACCGGTACTAAAGGTTAAATTTGGCCAGGCGAAGCGGCGGGAAGTGACCCCCTTTAGCACCGGTTCGTGGCTCCACCCGGTACTAAAGACATGCCCTTTAGTACCGGTTGGAGCCACGAACTAGTACTAAAGGGGGAGCGCTCCCGTTCCGGGGTGCTCATTGTTTAGTCCACCTCGCCGAGCGAAGGGCAGCCACACTGGTTTATAAACCCAGCCGCGGCTGCTCCTTCGAGCTCTTATACAATGCACGCCTTTGGGCCTAACTTTGTCGCGCTGCCCTGTGAGCCTGCTGGGCCATATGGGCCTGCATATGCGCGCCCAAGGCCAAGCCGGCCCACTGGGCAGCGAGGAAATAATTTTTTTCATATAGTTTTTTTTCTTTTGTGGTTTATATATTTTCTTCTATTTATTTGTGAGTAGTTTTTTGCTGTATTTAGAGTTTCTTATATTTAATATTAGTGTGTTTTTATCATTATATTCACATTTGTAGTGATTTTTCAGTTTATTTTGTAGTGCTTTTCACTTTCACGGTGATTTAGCTCTAAAAATAAATTAGTAAATGCATCGAAAATAGCTAATTATGTCAAAAAGGGTTGAAAGTTGACGACGTGGATTTTAATTGTGCATCTAAACGCAAAAAAGTACGGAGTTGTACAAAGTTACTGAAATATTGAATAGCCGGTGTAAGAGATGAGTTTTTGTCCGAAACCCTGATACTTCCGAAGAGATTGTCCAGTTTGTACACGAAGTGCATCCAGTTTTTGCCGTAACCCTCTCTACTTTTTTGCACATGCTATGCGGGTGAAATGATGATACCTTGCCAAGTTTCAACCTTTTCAGAGTTTAGTTTGTACTGTTTTTCACTTTCACGATGATTTAGCTCTGAAAACAAATTAGTAAATGCACCGAAAATAGCAAATTATGTCAGAAAGGGTTGAAAGTTGATGACGTGGATTTGAATTGTGCATCTGAATGCAAAAAAAGTCCGGAGTTGTACCAAGTTATTAAAATATTGAATAGCCGGTGTAACAGATCACTAGTAGAAAAGGGGCCAATGGTCAAGGCCGGTCCAGTCCATTAGTCCCGGTTCAATCCAGAACCGGGACCAATGGGGGAATTGGACCCGGCTCGTGAGCCCCGAGGGCCGGCCGGGCCACGTGGGCCATTGGTCCTGGTTCGTCTGGACATATTGGTCCCGGTTGGTGGGACGAACCGGGACCAATGGCCCTCGCTCCTGGCCCACCACCATTGGTCCCGGTTGATGGCTTGAACCGGGACCAAAGGCTGCCCATTAGTCCCGGTTCATGCCAGCAACCGGGACTAAAGGGTTGGTCCTCGTTGCGGCCAGAGTTTAGTCCCACCTTGCCAACCGAAGGGGAATCAGACCGGTTTATAAGCCCATCCCTCTCTTCCATGTTGAGCTCCTCTCAAAATGAAAATAGATGCCCTTATACAGGGAATTTAACCTAAATGCGTACTGAATTTCTCTGAAGTTCGTAGAAATTTATTATGAATTTAGGTTGAATTTTCTCTATAAGCGCATCTATGCTCATTTCTGAGTAGTTTTTTATATAGTTTTTTTTTCTTTTCTGCTATATTTATTTTTTCTATTTATTTGTGAGTTGTAATAAGTCATTAAAAATAAGCATCTATGCTCATTTTTTAGTAAAGTTAATCACAACTATTTTTCTTCTATTTATTTGAATTGTAATAAGTCATTAAAATAAGCATCTATGCTTATTTTTTAGTAAAGTTAATCACAACTATTAATCACAAATAGTTTTTTCTTCTATTTATTTCTGAATTGTAATAAGTCATTAAAATAAGCATCTATGCTCATTTTTAGTAAAGTTAATCACAACTATTTTTCTTCTATTTATTTCTGAATAGTTTTTATATAGTTTTTTTCTTTTCTGCTATATTTATTTTTTCTATTTATTTCTGTGTGGTAATAAGTCATTAAAATAAGCATCTATGCTCATTTTTTAGTAAAGTTAATCACAACTATTAATCACAACTATTTTTTCTTCTATTTATTTCTGAATTGTAATAAGTCATTAAAATAAGCATCTGTGCTCATTTTTTAGTAAAGTTAATCACAACTATTTTTCTTCTATTTATTTCTGAATAGTTTTTATATAGTTTTTTTCTTTTCTGCTATATTTATTTTTTCTATTTATTCCTGTGTGGTAATAAGTCATTAAAAATAAGCATCTATGCTCATTTTTTAGTAAAGTTAATCATAACTATTTTTTCTTCTATTTATTTCTGAATTGTAATAAGTCATTAAAAATAAGCATCTATGCTCATTTTTTAGTAAAGTTAATCACAACTATTTTTTATATATTTTTTTTCTTTTCTGCTATATTTTTTTTTCTGTGTGGTAATAAGTCATTAAAAATAAAAAAGAGGCGCAATGCTAGTTAATTCGCTTCAAGCCTTTCGGAATAGTGTAAACTGCACTGCACATAGCTCCGTGCAGTCTACCCTATTCCTCAAGGCTTGAAGCGAACCAACGTGAGCATTGAGCCTCTTCTTCATCGTCTCTGCACTCAGGGTTTATAAACAACTGCGAGTGCCTCTCGCTGGCGAGGTGGGACTAAAAAACAACTGCATAAAATAAATAAGTAAAAAAAAAATGCCTCCTCATCGGGCACCCACGGCACGGATACGACTAGAAACCCACCATGGGCCAGGATTCAGCCCGCAGGTGGCCCATTAGGACCATCGAGCAAAGCAGTAGTTAGTAGGCCCATAAGCCTGCGGTGGAGAGGAGCTCGAGAGGGGGCGGCAGTGGGGCTTATAAACCACTCGCGCCCCTCTCGGCTAGCGAGGTGGGACTAAACTTTCGTGCCGCACCGTGCAAGCCACGGTCATTGGTCCCGGTTCGTGGCTCCAACGGGACCAATGCCCACCTTTAGTCGGTTGGTGGCACCAACCGGGACCAAAGCTCCTCGCTTCCCGCCCTTTGGGCTCTTGAAAAGAGGCCTTTGGTCCCGGTTGGTGCCACCAACCGAACTAAAGGGGCATTAGTTCAGTTGGTCCCGCCAACCAGGACTAAAACTTTGCTATATAACAAAATTTCAGAACCGCATCCCCACTTCGATCTCTCCTTCCTCCTCGATCTCCGACGCCGCGTCGTCGCCATCGCCCGACGCCGTCGCCGTCCCCATCGTCGCCGCGTCCCGTCGCCGCCCGTCCTGCGCCGTCGCCGTCGCCGCCCGTCGACACCCTGTCCCATCGTCGACGTCCCGTCATCGCCGTCTCGCGCCTCCGCCCGCACGTCGCCGCCCGTTAGCCCCGCCCGTCGGCGGCGCCCGCCTTGTATTTTCCGATCCGGTTTCATTAGATAAATTAGATAGAAAAATTATAGATATTAATGTCAAATGTTAGATGAACTAGCTAGATATTAATTAATGCTAATTAGATGAGTTAGTTTTTTATATTTTTATTATAGATGAATTAGTAAGTGCTTAGTTAAATTAGTAAGAAAATTAATAAGTGCTTAATTAGTTGAATTAGTAAGTACTATAATTGAACTAGCTAGTTAGAAAATTATAATTACTATTTTATTTAGATTTTTTTGTAATATAATTAGTTAGAAAAATATGAGTTAGTTAGAAAAATACTAGTTTATTTTTAGTAAGTACTATATAGTAAGTGCTACTAATTTGTTTTTAGTAAGTACTACTTTATTTATTTATAGTAATAAGTGCTTAGTATAGTTGAACTAGATAGTTGATTTAATTAATAAAACTACTTTATTTAACTATATATACAAGTAGTTTGTAGTAAGTGCTACTTTATTTATTTATAGTAAGTACTACTTTATAGTAAATGCTTAGTATAGTAGTTGAACTACATAGTTGATTTAATTAATAAAACTACTTTATTTAACTATATATAGAAGTAGTTCCGCATCGGCGTCGGCGATGCCTATCCCGCATCCTCGCTGCCGCCGACTCGGCGGTGGAGGCTTGCTTGATCAGGCCATGTTCGGGACTGGGCTCCGCCGGCTGGTATTGGGAGGTGCTACCTTCCGGGGGCGAGGTTGGTGAGGAGGCAACCCGTTGTTGACCCGATCCTTGTTTGGTGGCGGTCGCGTGGGCCAGTGACGGTGCCGAGGCTTTCGGACACCGCGGAGGTGGTACGTCACCATGTCAGCGAGGAGGACGATCACGTCCGTCGCTACATGGTTGCATTGGAGGGCAGGTTCGACAATTCCTGGCAGGTTCTTCAGGGATCTCACTGGATCTATGATCATGTGATGGTTCCTTATGTTTGGGTGTCCACCGCCAGCGTCGATACCCGTCAGGCACTACGGTTCTAGTTGTATTAGTGATGCTATATTAGTGATAATATTCGACGATGTACGAACACCAAGAGATGATGTACTTTTGCTTATAATTATTGAATGCATGCTAATTTGAAAACTACTTTATTTTATGATTTGGTTTTGCTTATTTTATGATTTGGTTTTGCTTATTGAATGCTCATATTGGATAAGTTCTCCTTCATTTGAATTATGAATATAGGCGGAAATGTCGTACTCGGACGGCGAAAACCGCCTGGGAGTGCTGTTGGTGCCACGACGACCCGAGGTATCTCTGACAGTTCATTGAGCTGGGCGAAGATCGGCGCTTCAGCATTAAGCTCGACGAGAGGTTCGATGTTCATCTGATGCATACGATGACAATAGTTTTTTTCGTAATTAATCATGACTTCAACTATTTTTAATCATGACAATATTTTTCACCTTTTCCAATTCGACTAGCTTATCCCATGCTTTGCAAGAAGCTATGTCTTGGAGAGGATGGGTTTTGAAGACCATGAAAGTTTTGAAACCAAACAAATTATCCTAAGTACCCATCATGGTGTGGATTTTCAAGTAAAGCTGTACAATGCTGAGAGTGTAACCCATTTTGGTTGCAAAAATTGGGAAGCACTTTGCAAGATGTATGGTCTTGATGAGGGTATGCTTGTCACCATGGATCTTGGTGATCCTACAATCGAGCAAGAGACACCTTCAATTTGGGTCCTTGTGGATACACCTCCAATTCTTCCCCCATGTGAGCTTAACATAGTTATTAAGTAATTTATATTGTTTATTTCAAAATAGTTGACAGCTTATTTCCATTGACATCTTATTTTGATTGTTCAAAGAATGTGCGGAAGATGGTAGACAAAACCCACTACACCGATGGCTCCGAATTAACTTATAAGGAGAAAAATCATCTGATCGCATTTTGTAGGGATCTTGAGAATTACAATATCTACAATCGAACTCCTCAACATTATGGTCAATACGTGCCACTAGTGCACGTGTTGAACTCTGATAACTACCATGGAGATACCTCGTAAGATTTTTACTATTACGACATCCGTGCATCTTTTTGCACACTTCTAAAACTAGTACATCATTGCTAACTACGAAGTTATTACTATGTTTTTCAACAGAGAATCCCAGAGGATTGTGTGCCTCATTTGATGTATCAGAATGGCAGCCTTCATGTTTTGAACATATATCCAGGTCATCCTACGAATCTCAACTATCCATACCGGATTTCTAAAAGAAGTGGAGACATGACAATCAAAGAATGGAAAAAAATTGTATGAACAGTCGTAAGGAGCTTCTTGGAAGCCAAAGCAAGCGAAGCGCAAGAATTGGAGACAGGATGATCTCCATTCTTCATAATGGAGAGTCAGGGTCTATATTGTTTTATGCTATTTTACCTTAAGGGTGTTTAACTAGGTCCTACCTGATACTGATGATCATGTGCTAAGAACAATTACGTAGGGTTGGGTTCGATGACTATGAGGATGATGATCGTATGACTTATTATTAATAACGAGTAGAAGTTGTATGATCATGCATGCATGATTAGTAGGACTTGTTATTATATATGATGCGAGCATGCATAGGCATGTTAATTATATCAGCGGGTGAAATGAACATAGCAGCAGCGTTGATAAACCAAGGACGAAGATATAAGAGAGGACACTTCTCTCTATTAGCTAGCTAATAACAACCTAAAAATAACCCCCAAAACCCCTAAAGCAGCCACTTTTCTAAAAAACATGGACTTTTGGTCCGGTTGGTGCCACCAACTGGACCAAAGGCCCCCGATGGGCTCGGCGGACCGGCCACGTGGAGGCACATCTGTCCCGGTTCGTGTTTGAACCGAGACTAATGGGTGGAGGTATTTGTAACGACCCATTAGTCCCGGTTCATGAACTGGGACTAAAGGCCCTTACGAACCAGGACTAATAGGTGTTTTTCTACTAGTGGATGAGTTTTCGTCCGAAACCCTGATACTTCCTAAGTGATTGTCTAGTTTGTACACGAAGTGCATCCAGTTTTTGCCGCAACCCTCTCTACTTTTTTGCACATCCTATGCGGGTGAAATGATGATACCTTGCCAAGTTTCAACCTTTTCAGAGTTCATATTGTACTGCTTTTCACTTTCACGGTGATTAGCTCTGAAAACAAATCAGTAAATGCATCGAAAATAGCAAATTATGTCCGAAAGGGTTGAAAGTTGATGACGTGGATTTGAATTGTGCATCTCAATGCAAAAAAGTCCGGCGTTGTACTAAGTTATTAAAATGTTGAATAGCCGGTGTAACAGATGAGTTTTCGTGCGAAACCCTGATACTTCCTAAGAGATTGTCCAGTTTGTACACGAAGTGCATCCAGTTTTTGCCGTAACCCTCTCTACTTTTTTTCACATGCTATGCGGGTGAAATAATGATACCTTGCCAAGTTTCAACCTTTTCAGAGTTCATTTTGTACTGCTTTTCACTTTCACAGTGATTTAGCTCTGAAAACAAATCAGTAAATGCATCGAAAATAGCAAATTATGTCAGAAAGGGTTAAAAGTTGATGGCGTGGATTTGAATTGTGCATCTGAACACAAAAAAAGTCCGGAGTTGTACTAAGTTATTAAAATATTGAATAGCCGGTGTCACAGATGAGTTTTCGTCCGAAACCCTGATACTTCCTAAGAGATTGTCTAGTTTGTACACGAAGTGCATCCAGTTTTTGCCGTAACCCTCTCTACTTTTTTCCACATGTTATGCGGGTGAAATGATGATACCTTTCCAAGTTTCAACCTTTCCAGAGTTCATTTTGTACTGCTTTTCACTTTCACGGTGATTAGCTCTGAAAACAAATCAGTAAATGCATCGAAAATAGCAAATTATGTCAGAAAGGGTTGAAAGTTGATGACATGGATTTGAATTGTGCATCTGAATGCAAAAAAATTCTGGAGTTGTACTAAGTTATAAAATATTGAATAGCCGGTGTAACAGATGAGTTTTCGTCCGAAACCCTGATACTTCGTAAGAGATTGTCCAGCTTGTACACGAAGTGCACCCAGTTTTTGCCGTAACCCTCTATACTTTTTTGCACATGCTATGCGGGTGAAATGATGATACCTTGCGAGGTTTCAACCTTTTCAGAGTTCATTTTGTACTGCTTTTCACTTTCACGGTGATTTAGCTCTGAAAACAAATCAGTAAATGCATCGAAAATAGCAAATTATGTCAGAAAGGGTTGAAAGTTGATAACGTGGATTTGAATTGTGCATCTGAACGCAAAAAAAGTCCGGAGTTGTACTAAAATATTGAATAACCGGTGTAACAAATGAGTTTTCATCTGAAACCCTGATACTTCCTAAGAGATTGTCCAGTTCGAACCGACTCTTGTGTAAACGTGTAAAAATATACATAAAAATACATTGATCAGTACCGCCTTTCAGCCAAAATGCACTACTGCTACAGAGAAATACATCAAAAATACATTGATCATCAATGATCTTTTTGTGTACAATCTGAATTATCAATATGAGTCCTCTCCGATAGGAACCGGAGAAGACTCATATTGAGGCCACAAATTCTACACATAGAGTTCAATGAAGACCAAGTGGTTGTGATAGTTTCAGAAGTAACATATTTAAGGTGGAAAAACTCTTTCAGCGGAGCAAGGTGGGAGTAAAAAACCGTTGTGAACTAGGAACCTATAGTACAGGTTTGTGGCACGAACCGTTACTAAATGTGCTGGTGGGCCCCAGCCTGACCACAGCTTGCAACAGCCACTTTAGTACCAGTTCGTGGCTCGAACCGGTACTAAAGGATCTCCACGGACCGGTACTAATGATCTCCGCCCCCCTAGCCGTTTGGACCGGCACTAATTGTTGGGGAACGTAGTAATTTCAAAAATTTTCCTACGATCACGCAAGATCATGGTGATGCATACCAACGAGATGAGAGTGTTGTCTACGTACCCTCGTGAGACCAGCAGCGAAGCGTTGGCGCAAGCGTAGAGGAAGTAGTCGTACTTCTTCCCGATCCAACCGATCCAAGTACCGAGCGACGGCACCTCCGAGTTCTGCACACGTTCAGCTCGATGGCGTCCCTCGAACTCCGATCCAGTCGAGTGTTGAGGAGAGTTTCGTCGAGACGACGGCGTGGTGGCGATGATGATGTTCCACCGGCGCAGGGCTTCGCCTAAGCTCCGCAGCGGTATATTCGAGGTGTAGTTTGGTGGAAGGGGCACCGCACACGGCTAAGGAACGATCTCAATGATCAACTTGTGTGTCATGGGGTGCCCCTGCCCTGTATATAAAGGAGGGAAGGGAGGGCTGGCCGGCCAAGGAGAGGTGGCCAGGTGTCCAACTCCTACTAGAAGTAGGATTCCCCCAAATCCTAGTCCAACTAGGTTTCCCCAAGTGGGAAGGGAGAGAGAGGGCGCCTTCTCCTAGTCCTAATAGGACTAGGGAAGGGGAAAGTCTGACCAGCACTATGGCCCCCTTTCTCTTTCCCACTAAGGCCCATCAAGGCCCATTGACCCCGGGAGGTTCGGTAACCCCGGTACTCGGTAAAATTCCCAATTTCACCGGAGTGATTCCGAGTCAAACATAGGCTTCCAATATATCAATCTTTATGTCTCGACCATTTCGAGACTTCTCGTCATGTCCGTGATCTCATCCGGGACTCGAACAACCTTGGTACATCAATATCATATAAACTCATAATAACATCATCGAAGCGTTAAGCGTGCAGACCCTACGGGTTCGAGAACTATGTAGACATGACCGAGACACCTCTCTGGTCAATAACCAATAGCGGGACCTGGATGCCCATATTGGCTCCTACATATTCTACGAAGATCTTTATCGGTCGAGACCGCATAACAACATACGTTGTTCCCTTTGTCATCGGTATGTTACTTGCCCGAGATTCGATCGTCGGTATCCAATACCTAGTTCAATCTCGCATTCTTGGCAAGTCTCTTTTCTCGTTCCGTAATACATCATCTCACAACTAACACATTTAGTTGCAATGCTTGCAAGGCTTATGTGATGTGCATTACCGAGAGGGCCCAGAGATACCTCTCCGACAATCGGAGTGACAAATCCTAATCTCGAAATATGCCAACCCAACATGTACCTTGGAGACACCTGCAATGTACCTTTATAATCACCCGATTCGTTGTGACGTTTGGTAGCACCCAAAGTGTTCCTCGGGCAAACGGAGTTGCATAATCTCATAGTCATAGGAACATGTATAAGTCATGAAGAAAAGCACTAGCAACAAACTATACGATCAGGTGCTATGCTAATGGAATGGGTCATGTCAATCAGATCATTCAACCAATGATGTGATCCCGTTAATCAAATAACCACTCCTTGTTCATGGTTAGGAAACATAACCATCTTTGATTAACGAGCTAGTCAAGTAGAGGCATACTAGTGACACTCTGTAGGTTTATGTATTCACACATGTATTATGTTTCCGGTTAATACAATTCTAGCATGAATAATAAACATTTATCATGATATAAGGAAATAAATAATAACATTATTATTGCCTCTAGGGCATATTTCCTTCAGTCTCCCACTTGCACTAGAGTCAATAATCTAGTTCACATCGCCATGTGATTTAACATCAATAGTTCACATCTATATGTGGTTAACACCCATAGTTCACATCGACATGTGACCAACACCCAAAGGGTTTACTAGAGTCAGTAATCTAGTTCACATCGCTATGTGATTAACACCCAAAGAGTACTAAGGTGTGATCATGTTTTGCTTGTGAGATAATTTTAGTCAACGGTTACATTATTCATTGAGCCGTAAGTATTTTGCAAATTTCTATGTTACAATGCTCTTGCGGAGCTACTCTAGCTAATTGCTCCCACTTTCAATATGTATCTAGATTGAGACTCGAGTCATCTAGATTAGTGTTAAAACTTGCATCGGCGTAACCTTTTACTTACGAACCTTTTTCACTTCCATAATCGAGAAACATATCCTTATTCTACTAAGGATAATTTTGACCGATGTCCATTGATCTACTCCTAGATCTCTATTGCACTCCTTGCCAATCTTAGTGGTAGGGTATGCAATAGATCAGTACACAACATGACATACTTTATGGAACCTATGGCTGATGCATAGGGAATGACTTTCATTCTCTTTCTATCTTCTGCCGTGGTCGGGTTTTGAGTCTTACTCAATCTCACACCTTGTAACACAGGCAAGAACTCTTTCTTTGACTGTTCCATTTTGAACTACTTCAAAATCTTGTCAAGGTATGTATTCATTGAAAAACTTATCAAGCGTCTTTGATCTATCTCTATAGATCTTGATGCTCAATATGTAAGCAGCTTCACGAGGTCCTTCTTTGAAAAACTCCTTTCAAATACTCCTTTATGCTTTGCAGAATAATTCTACATTATTTCTGATCAACAATATGTCATTCACATATACTTATCGAAATGATGTAGTGCTCCCACTCACTTTCTTGTAAATACAGGCTTCTCCAAAAGTCTCATATAAAACCATATGCTTTGATCACACTATCAAGCGTTTATTCCAACTCGAGATGCTTGCACCAGTCCATAGATGGATCGCTGGAGCTTGCACATTTTGTTAGCTCCTTTAGGATTGACAAAACCTTCTGGTTGCATCATATACAACTCTTCTTTAATAAATCCATTAAAGAATGTAGTTTTGACATCCATTTGCCAGATTTCATAAAATGTGGCAATTGCTAACATGATTCAGACAGACTTAAGCATCGCTACAATTGAGAAAATCTCATTGTAGTCAACACCTTGAACTTGTCAAAACCCTTTTTGCGACAAGTCGAGCTTTGTAGATAGTAACACTACTATCAGTGTCCGTCTTCCTCTTGAAGATCCATTTATTCTCAATGGCTTGCCGATCATCGGGCAAGTCAACCAAAGTCCATACTTTGTTCTCATACATGGATTCATGGTCTCAAACCATTTCGCGGAATCTGGGCTCATCATCGCTTCCTCATAGTTCGTAGGTTCATCATGGTCTCAAACATGACTTTTAGAATAGGATTACCGTACCACTCTGGTGCGGATCTTACTCTGGAAGACCTACGAGGTTTGGTAACAACTTGATCTGAAGTTTCATGATCATCATCATTAACTTCCTCACTAATTGGTGTAGGAATCACTGGAACTGATTTTTGTGATGAACTACTTTCCAATAAGGAGAAGGTACAATTACCTCATCAAGTTCTACTTTCCTCCCACTCACTTCTTTCGAGAGAAACTTCTTCTCTAGAAAAGGATCCATCTTAGCAAAAACTTGCCTTCGGATCTGTGATAGAAGGTGTACCCAACATTTTCTTTTGGGTATTCTATGAAGACGCACTTCTCCGATTTGGGTTCGAGCTTATCGGTGAAAACCTTTTCACATAAGCATCACAACTCCAAACTTTAAGAAACGACAGCTTAGGTTTATTGCTAAACCATAGTTCATACGGTGTCATCTCAGCGGTTTAGATGGTTGCCCTATTAAGCGTGAATGCAGCTGTCTCTAATGCATAACCCCAAAAGCGATAGTGGTAAATCGGTAAGATACATCATAGATCGCACCATATCATAATAAAATACGGTTCTGACGTTCGGACACACCATAACGTTGTGGTGTTCCAGGTGGCGTGAGCTGTGAAACTATTCCACATTGTTTTCATTGAAGACCAAACTCGTAACTCGAATATTCATCTCCACGATCAGATCGCAGAAACTTTATTTTCTTGTTACGATGATTTTCCACTTCACTCTGAAATTCTTTGAACCTTTCAACTATTTCAGACTTATGTTTCATCAAGTAGATATACCCATATCTGCTCAAATCATCTTGTGAAGGTCAGAAAATAACGATACTTGCCACGAGCATCAACACTCATTGGATCGCATACATCGGTATGTATTATTCCCAATAAGTCAGTAGCTTGTTCCATTGTTCCGAGAAGCGGAGTTTTAGTCATCTTGCCCAAAAGGCACGGTTCGCAAGCATCAAATGATTCATAATCAAGTGATTCCAAAAGTCCATCAGCATGGAGTTTTCTTCATGCGCTTTACACCAATATGACCTAAGCGGCAGTGCCACAAATAAGTTGCACTATCATTATTAACTTTGCATCTTTTGGTTTCAATATTATGAATATGTGTATCACTATGATCGAGATCCAATGAACCATTTTCATTGGGTGTGTAACCATATAAGGTTTTATTCATGTAAGCAGAACAACAATTTATTCTCTTACTTAAATGAATAACAGTATTGCAATAAACATGATCAAATCATATTTATGCTCAACACCAAATAACACTTATTTAGGTTCCACACTAATCCCGAAAGTATAGGGAGTGTGCGATGATGATCATATCAATCTTGGAACTACTTCCAACACTCATCGTCACTTCCCTTCAACTAGTCTCTGTTTATTACAGTAACTCCTGTTTGAGTTACTAATCTTAGCAACCGAGCAGTATCAAATACTCAGGGGCCACTATAAACACTAGTAAGGCACACATCAATAACCTGTATATCAAATATAACCTTGTTCACTTTGCCATCCTTCTTATCCACCAAATATTCAGGGGTAGTTCGCTTCGGTGACCAGTTCCATTGCAGCAAAAGTACTCGGTCTCGGGCTTAGGTCTAGACTTGGGCTTCTTCACTCGAGCAGCAACTTGCTTGCCGTTCCTTTTGAAGTTCCCCTTCTTCCCTTTGCCATTTTCCTTGAGACTAGTGGTCTTGTCAACCATAAACACTTGATGTTTTTCTTGATTTCTACCTTCGCCGATTTTAGCATCGCGAAGAGCTCGAGAATCTTTTTCGTCATCCCTTGCATACTATAGTTCATCACGAAGTTCTACTAACTTAGTGATGGTGACTAGAGAATTCTGTCAATCACTATCTTATCTGGAAGATTAACTCCCACTTGATTCAAGCGATTGAAGTACTCGGACAATCTGAGCACATGCTCACTAGTTGAGCGATTCTCCTCCATCTTTTAGCTATAGAACTTGTTGGAGACTTCATATCTCTCAACTCGGTATTTGCTTGAAATATTAACTTCAATTCCTGGAACATCTCATATGGTCCATGACGTTCAAAACGTCTTTGAAGTCCCGATTCTAAGCCGTTAAGCATGGTGCACGAAACTATCAAGTAGTCATCATATTGAGCTGGCCAAACGTTCATAACGTCAGATTCGCTCATATTGAGCTAATAACGTTCATAACGTCGCATCTGCTCCTGCAATAGGTCTGTCACCTAGCGGTGCATTAAGGACATAATTCTTCTGCGCAGCAATGAGGATAAACCTCAGATCACGGATCCAATCCGTATCATTGCTACTAACATCTTTCAAAACAATTTTCTCTAGGAACACATATGAAAACATAGGGAAGCAACAACGCGAGCTATTGATCTACAACATAATTTGCAAAATACTACCAGGACTAAGTTCATGATAAATTAAAGTTCAATTAATCATATTACTTAAGAACTCCCACTTAGAAAAATATCCTTCAATTCTCTAAGTGATTGCGTGATCCATATCAACTACACCATGACCGATCATCACGTGTGATGGAGTAGTTTCAATGGTGAACATCAATATGTTGATCATATCTACTATATGATTCACGCTCGACCTTTCGGTCTCCGTGTTCGAGGTCATATCTTATATGCATAGCTCGTCAAGTATAACCTGAGTATTCTGCGTGTGCAACTGTTTTGCACCGTTGTATTTGAGCGTAGAGCCTATCACACCCGATCATCACGTGGTGTCTCAGACGAAGAACTTTCATAGCGGTGCATACTCGGGAGAACACTTCTTGATAATTTAGTAAGGGATCATCTTATAATGCTACCGTCAATCAAAGCAAAATAAGATGCAAAAGGATTAACATCACATGTAATCAATATAAGTGATATGATATGGCCATCATCATCTTGTGCTTGTGATCTCCATCTCCAAGCACCGTCATGATCACCATCGTCACCGGCGCGACACCTTGATCTCCATCGTAGCATCGTTGTCGTCTCGCCAATCTTATGCTTCTCGACTATCGCTACTGCTTAGTGATAAAGTAAAGCAATTACATGGCGTTGCATTTCATACAATAAGCGACAACCATATGGCTCTGCCGATTGCCGATAACTCGGTTACAAAACATGATCATCTCATACAATAAAATATAGCATCACGTCTTGACCATATCACATCACAACATGCCCTGCAAAAACAAGTTAGGCGTCCTCTACTTTGTTGTTGCAAGTTTTACGTGGCTGCTACGGGCTGAGCAAGAACCGTTCTTACCTACGCATCAAAACCACAGCGATACTTCGTCAAATAGACTCCGTTTAACCTTCTCAAGGACCGGGCGTAGCCACACTCGATTCAACTAAAGTGAGAGAGAGAGACACCGCCGGTCACCTTTAAGCAACGAGTGCTCGGGCGGTGAAACCAGTCTCGCGTAAGCGTCTGGCGTAATGTCGGTCCGGGCCGCTTCATCTCGCAATACCGCTGAACCAAAGTATGACATGCTGGTAGGCAGTATGACTTGTATCGTCCACAACTCACTTGTGTTCTACTCGTGCACATGACATCAACGCATAAAACCAGGCTCGGATGCCCTTTGTTGGGGAGCGTAGTAATTTCAAAAATTTTCCTACGATCACGCAAGATCATGGTGATGCATAGCAACGAGATGAGAGTGTTGTCACGTACCCTCGTAGACCAACAGCGAAGCGTTGGCGCAGCGTAGAGGAAGTAGTCGTACTTCTTCCCGATCCAACCGATCCAAGTACCGAGCGTCACGGCACCTCCGAGTTCTGCACACGTTCAGCTCGATGGCGTCCCTCGAACTCCGATCCAGCCGAGTGTTGAGGGAGAGTTTAAATCGACCGACGGCGTGGTGGCGATGATGATGTTCCACGGCGCGCAGGGCTTCGCCTAAGCTCCGCAACGGTATATTCGAGGTGTAGTTTGGTGGAAGGGGCACCGCACACGGCTAAGGAACGATCTCAATGATCAACTTGTGTGTCATGGGGTGCCCCTGCCCTGTATATAAAGGAGGGAAGGGAGGGCTGGCCGCCAAGGAGAGGTGCGCCGGGGTGTCCAACTCCTACTAGAAGTAGGATTCCCCCAAATCCTAGTCCAACTAGGTTTCCCAAGTGGGAAGGGAGAGAGAGGCGCCTTCTCCTAGTCCTAATAGGACTAGGGAAGGGGGAAGTGCTGACCAGCACTATGGCCCCTTTTCTCTTTCCCACTAAGGCCCATCAAGGCCCATTGACCCCCGGGAGGTTCCGTAACCCCGGTACTCGTAAAATTCCCAATTTCACCCGGAGTGATTCCGAGTCAAACATAGGCTTCCAATATATCAATCTTTATGTCTCGACCATTTGAGACTTCTCGTCATGTCCGTGATCTCATCCGGGACTCGAACAACCTTGGTACATCAATATCATATAAACTCATAATAAGCGCCATCGAAGCGTTAAGCGTGCGGACCCTACGGGTTCGAGAACTATGTAGACATGACCGAGACACCTCTACGGTCAATAACCAATAGCGGGACCTGGATGCCCATATTGGCTCCTACATATTCTCGAAGATCTTTATCGGTCAGACCGCATAACAACATCGTTGTTCCCTTTGTCATCGGTATGTTACTTGCCCGAGATTCGATCGTCGGTATCCAATACCTAGTTCAATCTCGTTCTTGGCAAGTCTCTTTTCTCGTTCCGTAATACATCATCTCACAACTAACACATTTAGTTGCAATGCTTGCAAGGCTTATGTGATGTGCATTACCGAGAGGGCCCAGAGATACCTCTCCGACAATCGGAGTGACAAATCCTAATCTCGAAATATGCCAACCCAACATGTACCTTGGAGACACCTGTAATGTACCTTTATAATCACCCGATTCGTTGTGACGTTTGGTAGCACCCAAAGTGTTCCTCGGGCAAACGGAGTTGCATAATCTCATAGTCATAGGAACATGTATAAGTCATGAAGAAAAGCACTAGCAACAAACTATACGATCAGGTGCTATGCTAATGGAATGGGTCATGTCAATCAGATCATTCAACCAATGATGTGATCCCGTTAATCAAATAACCACTCCTTGTTCATGGTTAGGAAACATAACCATCTTTGATTAACGAGCTAGTCAAGTAGAGGCATACTAGTGACACTCTGTAGGTTTATGTATTCACACATGTATTATGTTTCCGGTTAATACAATTCTAGCATGAATAATAAACATTTATCATGATATAAGGAAATAAATAATAACATTATTATTGCCTCTAGGGCATATTTCCTTCAGTAATGATCACATTAGTGCCGGTTTTGTTACAAACCGGGACTATTGTGCTTCACATTAGGCCCTTTTTCTACTAGTGCATATCATCGATCGGACACTAAGCATGTCATTGGACTCTACACTAATTAATTAAGCATGTCATCGGACTCTCTACACTAAAGCATATCATCGGCTAGCTTCTACACAACATATCATTGGACATGGCGCCATTACTAGCACGCCATTAGTATTTTTTACTAATGGCACACCACTGGTGCGTCATTAGTATAGGCCACAGTGCGCCATTAGTATAGGCCACTGGTGCGCCATTAGTATAGGCCACGGTGCGCCATTAGTATTTTTGAATTTTGAAGGCGGGAAAATAGTAGTGGCGCACCGTCTAACCCCCACCGTGCGCCATTGCTATTTTTGAATTTTGAATTTGGATCTGGATCGTGATTTTTTTGCCCATTTTTTGCTAGTTTTTTTTGCTCGTTTTTGGCATGATATTATTTCAAATTTTGTTCCTGTTTTTGGATCTTGTCGTTCTTTTGCCGTGTTCTTTTGCGGAGAGGAGTTCGCGGAGGAGGAGGAGGAGGTCACGGGAGGCGCTCGCCTACATCGCGGAGAGGAGGAGGAGGTCGCGAGAGGAGTTCACCAAGCATCGGAGAGGAGGAAGGAGAAACCATGAGGGAATGGGAGGAGAGGAGGAGGAGGAGCTCACCGGAGAGGAGGGAGGAGAAACCGTGAGGGGAGGGAGGGAGGAGAGGAGGGAGGAGGAGGTTCTGGAGAGGAGGAGGTCGCCGGAGAGGAGGAGGAGGTCGCGGAGAGGAGGAGAAGGTCGCCGGAGAGGAGAAGGAGGTCGCCGGAGAGGAGGAGAAGGAGTGGAGGAGAGGAGAGGAGGAGATGGAGTGGAGGAGAGGAGAGGAGGAGATGGAGTGGAGGAGAGGTGGAGTGGAGGAGGTGCGCCCAGCCATATATACGACATAGTAATGGCGCACCGTGGGCAGGTGCACCATTACTAACTTTTTATTTTTATTTTTTAACTTATTTTGAATTTTGAAGGCGGGAAGATACTAATGGCGCACCATGGGCCGGTGCGCCATTAGTAACTTTTTTTTATTTTTTTGACTTATTTTGAATGTTGAAGGCGGGAAGATACTAATGGCGCACCATGGGCAGGTGCGCCATTAGTAACTTTTTTTTAATTTTTGACTTATTTTAAATTTTGAAGGCGGGAAGATCCTAATGGCGCACCATGGGCAGGTCGCCATTAGTGAGTTTAATTTTTTGAATTTTTTGCCTCTCCGGATCTTAAAAGCCCCGTATCTTTTTTTCTGTTAGGTTTTTCAGGATTTTGAAAATGTTTAACGGGGTTCCCCCAGTTAAATTCGGATGTAACTTTTCGAGTAGATGATTTTTCATATAAAAAACTTGTTCATCCGAGTTAGTATGCAAAAGTTATGCCCATTTTTACAAATTCTCGAGAGATTTTGCAAATGAAGTCGAAATTCATATTTGCAAATTTTCCCAACAACTAGACCACATATCACATGGAAAACTTATTTTCTTTTATTTTTTTGACATTTTCATCATTTTATTTTATTTTTTTAAAACTGAAAAGGCGATCAGGGGGGGGGGGTGCATTCGGTGGAAGTGGTGGCCAAGTTACTAATGGCGCACCGTGGCATAGTAATGGCGCACCACTGCCACGGTGCGCCATTAGTAGTTTTGACAAAAATTTTAATTTTTTTTTTACTAATGGCGCACCCGCGATGTGGTGCGCCATTAGTATTTGGACACTAATGGCGTACCAACACATGGTGCGCCATTAGTATATAGTAATGGCGCACCACATGTCTGGTGCGCCATTAGTGTCAATTCCATCTATAGCCCTTTTCTTAGTAGTGACATCTTCAGATAGCCCAGAAAGTAGCTGACACAACCAGATTTTCAGCTTGAAGATTATTATCCTTCCCCCCACATACATGCAACATTATCAAAGGTGGGCAGGGCAATACACCCTGAGATGGGATGGATATTTCTCCAGACCTCCGTAGCCACATCACATTCAAAGAATAAGTGACTGATTGTTTTATATTCAAAGCAAAACAAGCAGCAGAGGTCATTTAAATGTTGTCTCTTGATGAGATTCCCTCTAACCAACAACTTATTATGTGGAAGCAGCCACAAGAATATATGAATGTTGGGAGGAACATGAATTTTCCAAACATCAGGGATATGAACTGGGCTAATGCCCCTAAAATTTATCATAGCATACATAGATCTAACAGAGTATTTACCATTAGATTCTAATTTCCAGATTAAAGCAGCATCCTCATCCTTCAAGATGATAGATTGTGCAATACTACTATCCACACATCTCCTAAATGTGAAGCAACCTACTATCCACACATCTCCTAAATGTGATCTTAAGGTCCACCCCATCCCACAAATCAGCAATAACTTTATTGTGTTCATTAGATATGCTATATAAATCCCAAAATTGGATGGCTAAGCTACACGACCAAAACCAATGGTCCTCCCAAAACTTCACTCTCTTGCCATTACCCACTTTCCAATGATAACCATGTTTGGCATCTTTAGCAGCCCACAAAACCCCTTTCCAGAAAGGAGAGGAGTTGTTATCTGGGCAAGAGAAGATGTTGGTATTATTGGCTCTATACTTAGAGTCAATTATCTGTTTCCACATCTTATTATCACCATTATGAAACTTATAGACCCAAGAAGCTAGCAAACTTAAGTTCATCTCAGCAATGTTTGGGATCCCCAATCCACCATACTGCTGTTTTGGGTAACCAGGCCCCAATTGGCAAGATGATATTTGTGGTGACCCTCATAATTATCTCAAAAGCAATGAGCCATATGTGAGTTGATCAAATTAATAGCCCATTTGGGGAATTTGATCATACTCATCAGATATGTGGGAATGCTGGCTAGGCAGGATTGGACCAGCACCAGCTTCTTTTCATATCCTAACAGTCTCCCACTCCACCCAACAGCTCTTTTAAGAACCTTGTCAACCACAGGTTGCAGGTACTCTCTTCTAAGCTTTGTGTAATGCAGAGGAAACCCCAGGTATTTCAAATGGAAGGACCCAAGGCCACAAGATAGGGCTTGTGCCACCACCTGAGCCTCTTCTTCTAGAACATTGATGGGGATCAGGTCACACTTATGAAAATTAATCCTAAGACCAGACATTTGCTCAAAACAAGACAGAAGCCAGTTCAATTTTTTGGCCGAATCCAGGTTATTTACCAAAAAGAGGAGAGTGTCATCTGCATATTGCAGACTGGTCACTCCTTGGGGGAAAATGTTAGTCATCAAACCTGTCAGCATGTTGTTTTGGGCAGCTTTATTAAGCATTGTACTAAAAACATCAGCCACCAGGTTGAATAGCAAAGGGGAGGCAGTATCACCTTGTCTCACCCCTTTAAAAGTCTCAGAAAAATCACTATTGCAATCATTAATTCTAACTCCTACAGATCATTTGTATAAAATGGATTTAAATTTACTCATCCATTTAGGGCTAAACTCCCTTTGATGAATGATTTTTAAAAGGAACACTTTGCTAATTCTATCATAGGCCTTCTCATAGTCTAGTTTAAATACAAACCCTTCTCTATTATGAGTCACAACATCATGAATAATTTTATGAGCTGTCACCACACTTTCCACAATAAATCTGCGTTTGGCAATGTCCGCCAATTGGTTAGCAACAGATTTATCAAAGATTGGTTAGCAACACATTTAGCAAAGATTTTAAAGCTATAGTTGGATAGAGCAATTGGCCTAACTTTTTTTGATAGTGTTTGCTTGGGATTAATGTTAAAAGAGAAAAGTTTAATTTATACAAATCTAAGGAGTCATTATTCCAAGCCTCCACCATCAACATAAGGTCATCCTTAATAGTAGACCAAAAATGTTGATAGAAGAGTAAAGGGAAACCGTCAGTGTCATGGTTTTGTCACGGCAGATGTCCCCATGAAAGGACTTAGTCGTGGAGCCATCGCTACGGGTTAACTTGAAGGGGTTAAAGCGGACGCAAAGACACAAGAGTTATACTAGTTCGGCCCCTTCGATGAAGGTAAAAGCCTACGTCTAGTTGTGATGGAATTGATGTGGTTTCGATGACTAGGAGCAAATAAGCCGCCTAGGCCTCGAGTTGTTGTTGTTCGTCCTTGAACCGCCGCCGGGTCGCCCCTTATATACGGGTGGCGCCCGTCGGTTGAGAGTCCCAATCTCCGGTTCATATTCGTATCCAGGTTGGTCTCTCTCTATTCCTAACTTACAATACAAGTTTACATACCAAGCCGGTTTACGGCTACAGGTTCTAAACCGACTACAGGCCTTGGGCCCTTTTATGCCCCTTTGGCTTTTACACCGTTGGACTACTGATGAAGTTAACCCAGCCCAGATAGGCCGGTTTACGCCCAGTAGTAACATCCCCAACATTAGGCCCCAGATTGATTTGAACAGGTTCATGTCAATCCTTGATAAAAACCTTCATCTTCAATACCTTCTTGAAATCGTCGAACCGCCATGATGTCACCTTCTCCGGTTGCTGTAAACCGGCATGACGTCCCCATAAAGATAGCATTCACGATATCTTCTTTGTTTAATAGATCCGCAATAATCGAGGCGACAGCTCCGCTTCCTAGGTTTGTGGTTCCTTGATTCCCGCGCCTGACACATGTATCTTGCCTTATAAATAGGACCAAAGGGTCATTCCTTTTCTCCCCTCTGTCCTTTCTCTTCATCTTCCTCGCGCCTTGACCTCGAGGCGCCGCCGCTTGTCAACCTCTGCACCGTCTTGGGCCGCTGCATCAACCTGAACGCACCAGAGAAACGCAGACTCTTACGCATCTCCTCAACTCAGGTAGGTCCTCGGTTCCCCTCGACCTAGATCTGTTCTAGGGTTTCTTGTTCTTGCCGTGCTCCATGAACTGCTCATGCTCATACTAGACTCCTGGATGGATCTGTGACACCTTGCTCTGATTAGCGATAGCCTTTAGCATCTGCATGTAGTCTCGTGCTCACGTCCATAGATTTCGCACATCATCTCTGCTCATTGCATCAATACTGCTCTGCTGTATTCCTTTTTGGATATTTTTCTTCTTTTCTGATCTGGCTTCAGATCCTTTGTTGTAGATAAATCTTGCGAAACCTGTTTCTGCACACTTAGCCGTTCGCAACCTCAATTGTTTTCAATATTTAGACCTTAGACCAGGCGGTTGAACTTAACATCGAAAAAATTAGATAAACCGGTATACACCATTAGTCCCCTTGTTGAACCGCCAGAATTCCTTAACCAGATACTGTCACTTCATAGAACTCCGGTTTAGACGTATTTGTCTCCAATTTAGCATTGTGCACCGGTTCTCTCTTTGTCCCAACACATTTCTTGAACCGGATTTATATATTTTTTGTAGATGGCCAAACAAGTATATGAGTGCAACTGGGATCCTTCCCGTGTCACCGAAACTCAATTAAACAATCTGGTCCTGACTGGCGCTTTAGCCAGTAAAAATTATATCCATTGGAGGGTTCCTGGCAAAGAATGTCCACCCACACCTCAAGAAGGAGAGGTTGTAGTTTTCGCAGATCACCTAGCCTAGGGTTTCAATCCTCCCGTTTCAAAATTTTATCGTGATGTGCTAGCCAATTTTCAACTCCGTCCACAAGATCTGAGCCCCAATTACATTACCAATATCATCACTTCCAAGTGCTCTGTGAGGCATACTTTCAAGAAGAACCTACAGTTGAACTGTTTAGAGATCGCTTCCATTTAAACCGCCGCATGAGAATTCACCGACGGGCCCAACACAGAATTGGGTGGTGTGGCGATTCAGAAAAGGAAGGAGGTCACTTATCCTCATGTCAAACTGCACAGCCACCCCAAGGAATGGAATCAAACATGGTTTTATTGCAGAGACACTTCACTATGAACGAGAATCCCTTGCCCGGTTTTCGTCCGAACGACTCAAAGAACACACATCCCTTTCCGCAAAGATTAACCGCCAAATGAGAGAAGTAAATATGCTCCTCAACTCTCCAAGCTCAGAGCCTTCATGGCCAATGGTTTAACCGGAATTGATCTCGCGCGCTGTTGGATATCATGGAGCATACTGCCCCTCTCCCAGCGCTCCGGTTTAATGTGCGAGTACACTGGTAGTGTCGACGACCCCCTCCGACATATTAATATCCAGCTTACCGATGATGAGGTCACCGAGGCGGTGAAGAAGATGTTGAACGAACCGGAAAACCTCTGTGCCCGGACCGGTTTGCTCCCCTTCTATGCTACCAACAAACCGCCATCTGTAAGACTTCTGACTATTTTTTACTAAATATATTACTACCATCACCGGTATCACTTTTAACATCAACTACTGCTTAATCAGGGTGATGATCCATTCTGGAGCAAGAAACGTCCACAAGAGAAACCAGAGAAGCCAGACAAACCAGAAAAACCAATCCGGCAAAAGACCAAAGCTGTCAAGAAGACTTCTCATAAGAGGAAAACCACTGCATGTTCTGATCCGGCTGTGGATGATGATGTGGGTAATCCGACCTTGAGGTACAACTTGATTCACTTGGCTTACTTTTCACACGCCTAATTAATGATGATGTTTGTCAGGATGATGTTGAAACCAGTAATGCTGATGTTGTAGAGGTAACTATTCTCTCCTCTGACTCAAATCCTTTGCCTTCACTAAAAAACCGTCGGGCAAACCAGAAAATTAAATTTTCTCATCCCCTTGCTTACTTGGATCCCAAATTTCTTATGAAGACTCAACAACATGAAGCTCGCCGCACAACTCGGCACAGCGGCCAGGTAGTTACCTCTACCGGTTTACCGAACAGTCTGGTTCGGAAACGTCGTTCAGAGGTCTCTAATTTGCTTGTCAGTGCTTATCCTAAAGCAGGCTGTTTTCGTCAACCCCTTAATCCGTCTGATTCCGATTATCAGGTCACTTCTCACTCCTCATCTGGCGAGTCATCAGCCACTCAGCTGCCACCACTTAAAACGGTGCTTGGGTAAGTTATACCTTTCATATTGTTTCTACTGCATCATTGTGTAGTATATGCCGATTTTGTTGTTGTTGTGCCTTTTCAGGCCAAGCCTAGGCCGAGCAAAAAGGCTCAAATGCGGATAAAGCGGCCGACGAAGAGCGCCTCGAACCGCCGGCCCCAAATCTTGAAGCGGCCATCTGTGAAGACACGCCCAATGATCCGCCACAGCAAGATGACGATTTTGTTGCTGAAGAAAGGCCTGTTGACACCGCCCTTCCTGCTGACCAGCCCAGAAGCCCGACCCGGATGGAAAAAACCACCAGTCCAATCCGGCCTGCTGACAAACCGACTGCCCCTGGTCAAACCGGTGATACCAAGGATGATGACGTCGTGATTACTGGCTTTGGCCACAGCAAACCGGGTAATCCAGTCGCTTTATCCAAACATTCTGCCAAAGAAGAGTTTGCCACTATGAGCAAGGGCAAGTGGGATGTTGATCTGGCAACTTATGCCGCTCTGAACCCCCAAGACCTTCATTATGGCTACTTGAACCGGCTGTATACCAGCCGTGACTATGAAGCTGGCCTGGTGAAGATGATGAAAGAGAAATTCGAGGTAACTTCCATGTTCTTTTCTCGCCTGAATATTTCAATTTTTGTTAACTCTCCTAGCTCCCAAGGGCCGGTTCAACTTAACATAGCTAAACCGGGACTTAACATGAACTTGGTGCTTCAGAATCCACTAATGTAGCCCCCAAGGGCCGGTTCAACTTAGCAGAGTTAAACCGGGACTGTAATTTATATCGCAGCATCAGAACATGTTCGAGCAAATAGCCATTAGCCCCCAAGTGCCAAGTTGAATACCTGTATTGAGCTTGGGACTTTGTAATTTTGTTGATAGACAAAGATCAAATATGCATTAGCCCCCAAGTGCCATGTGTATGACTGGTTATGCATTTGGGACTTGCAACGAAGATATTAACATGCTCCCTTTTTGTTTCAGAATGAGATACGCCAACAAGCCTCCCAAATCAATGATCTTCAAGAAAATCTGAAGTCTCAACAAGCAGAAACATCCAAGGCCAAGGATGAGCTGAAAACTGCCTTGACTACCATGGAGCAGCTCAAGGAGTGGTTCAAGTCCGAGCAGGCCGGCTGGGATACTGAAAAGGCCGCTTTAACCAAAAAGGTTGAAAATGCTGAAGCTGCCCTTAAACCGGTGGTAGATGAGCTGACCAGCGTGAAGCGGCAAGTGCATTCCATGACTGCTGCCATCTTCGGTAAGTTTTCTTTGGCTTCTATGATAATCTTGACCTTCTTATGATAAGTCAGGTTTGTGATTTCTCTTGCAATGCTGTAGGCACACACATTGGTCACTTGGGGTCAAATGTTCGGAAGAAATTGAAGGCTGCCTATACCTTAATAGAGCAGCTATACACTGGAGTGCAGCGGATCATCTCCACTGCATCACAGAACAACCCAGCACCTTCCTTAATTCAAGATACTCCTAGGAGGTTGTCCATGCTTCCCGCCCGGATTGAAGAGCTGAAGAAATCTGCTGCTCGAACCGGCGCCATCAACGCCTTAATCCGGGCCAAAGCATGGGTGCCAGATTTCGATCCCGTTGAAGCAGCTCAGGCTATCCGATCGAAGGAAGACGGCTCGAGTTCAACGAAGATGACTTGAGAGCGATAAACCGGGCAGTGCGCCCTCTAGCTTGCCAATTAGCTGAAGAGGCAAACTTGTCGCATTATCAAGCTCAGTATGACGATCAGAACAAGCGAGTAGCCGCACCTATTCCTGAAGCGGAGAACCTGATCCCTCCGATCCGTAAGCATACTTATGCTCCTGATATTGACCCAACTTCCCTGATCCATGAGGAGGCTGTCTTTCAAGCTTTAATGGGAATCGACTGGACCACTATTGACTTCCAGCAGCTGGGTAGAGATGAAGAAGCTGAAGCGGCGCGGGACGACCCACAACCATCAGACCGGGGCGGCGAGCAAGCATGAACCGGAAGCCGGTTTGAAGAGCTGCTTCATTACATCCCACCAAGAAACAATGATCTTATTTGGGCACCATGTTGCCTTGTAATAGGATAGCCAACACTCTTGCTTTGAATATGCCTTCGTGCATAGGTGCTGATACTCTTGCTTGAATGATCAAAACTTTCAATCTTATATTGCCTGCAGTCACAAAATCTTAAACCGCCACGGCGGTTTGTACCGCCAGCCGTCTTGTGACGTTCATATATATATGGGATGAAATATTAAGGTATATAATCGAAATTTATGATACCAAATACCTGCCATCGCTGGGCATAAAGTTGGCTTAGCCAATCTTGAAGCGGAGGTCGTATAAACCCTTACCGTCAAAGGAGAAAACAGCTCCTGTTATTTATAATGCCAGTTTACCACGTAAACCGAGCCGGGTCATGATAAGCCCCCTATTACTCCATAATAGGATGTTAACAGAAAAAACATCAAACCGGTGAAATTATCTCCAGATTAAAACATTGACCGAATTCTGTCAACTCACAGTTTTGAAACCGGTTTAAAAATGTTGTCGGTTTAAGAAACGTAACAAAAATCAAATAATAGTTATGAAAAACATGGAAGCAAAGGCAATGATAAACCGTTTGCAAAAAATAAGGCTTTACTGAGCCGATCAGATGGTGTTACCATGGTCAGACACGACCAAGCTCCCTATAAGGTGTAGCCATGGTTCAAGTCAGCCAGGTCCCCAACTGAAACCGTGGCATTATGCCGATCAAGTGGCGTGGCAATGGTTCGGGTTTGACCAAGCCCCCTGATGACTCTATGGCCTTAGGCCGATCAAGAGGCGTGACAGGTTCAGACTTGACCATGTCCCCAAGTGATCGGGTGGCTTTCGCCTATCAAAAGGTGTTGCATTGGTTCGGACACGACCAAGCCCCCAAGTGATATCACAAAGCTTTTGAAAAGCAAACTCAGGGGGTAAACCGGAGGCCGCTCTAAGACAGAACAACTCCATGTAACCACGCATGATGTAACAGAGCAGATACCCCGCTTTAGCTGAGGCTCCGGTTTATTACTTTATTCATAATATATACACTGTCATAATATGTACATAAGTAGAGCCGATGGCTCAGGTATAATAAGGCCGAAGATGAGCTATGTTCCACGGCCTGTTGGTTTCCTCCTCTGACGTGCGTGAGTCTTTATGCTCTCGAACATCGATCAGATAGTACGACCCGTTGTGCAGATTCTTGCTGACCACGAAAGGTCCCTCCCAAGGTGGGGATAACTTTTGCATATCAGTCTGGTCTTGGATGAGCCGAAGCACCAAATCCCCTTCTTGAAAAGTTCTGGTTCTCACCCGGCGACTATGGTAACGACGAAGATCCTGTTGGTAAATCGCCGAGCGGGCAGCTGCTATGTCACGCTCTTCATCCAACCGATCCAAAGCGTCCTGCCGTGTCGTCTCGTTGTCCGCTTCAACATAAGCTGCCACACGAGGCGAGTCATGACGGATGTCACTGGGGAGAACCGCCTCCGCTCCATAAACCATAAAGAACGGCGTGTATCCCGTGGATCTGTTAGGCGTAGTGTTGATACTCCATAACACAGACGGTAGCTCCTCTACCCAACAACCCGGTGTCCTCTGCAAAGGGACCATAAGCCGGGGCTTGATGCCTCTCAAGATCTCTTGATTGGCTCTTTCCGCTTGACCATTGGACTGTGGGTGAGCTACTGAAGAAACGTCAAGCCGGACGTGCTCACGTTCGCAGAACTCCTTCATGGCACCTTTGGACAAATTGGTACCATTATCTGTGATGATACTGTGTGGAAAGCCAAACCGGAAAATCACCTTTTTGATGAACTGAACTGCCGTGGCCACATCACGCTTGCTAACAGGTTCTGCCTCTACCCACTTTGTAAACTTGTCGACCGCCACCAGCAGGTGGGTCTTCTTGTCCTTGGACATTTTGAAAGGTCCAACCATATCCAGCCCCCAAGTCGCAAACGACCAAGTAATTGGAATCATCTTCAATTCTTGGGCCGGTACATGAGCACGTCTGGAAAACTTCTGGCAACCATCACATCGTGTGACCAGATCTTCCGCATCAGCATGGGCAGTCAACCAATAGAAACCGTGGCGGAACGCTTTAGCCACCAAGGATTTTGAACCGGCGTGGTGACCACAATCTCCTTCGTGGATCTCATGTAATATTTCACAGCCTTCCTCAGGGGACACACGGCGTTGAAACGCCCCTGACACACTGCAATGATGCAATTCGCCATTAACAATGGTCATAGACTTAGATCGCCGAACTATCTACCGGGCCAACGTCTCATCTTCTGGTAACTCGCCCCAGTTCATGTACACCAGATAAGGAAGCGTCCAATCCGGAGTGACGTGAAGAGCTGCCACCAATTGAGCCTCCGGATCAGGAATAGCCAAATCCGCTTCACCAGGGAGCTTGACTGACAGGTTGTGCAGCACGTCCAGGAAAACATTGGGCGGGACCGGTTTGCGTTGAGAGCCCAACCGGCTTAAAGCGTCCGCCGCTTCATTCTTCCAACGGTCCACGTGGTCCACCTGATAGCCCTTGAAATGACCTGCAACAATATCCACCTCACGACGATATGCAACCATGAGTGGGTCCTTTGAATCCCAAGTGCCAGACACCTGTTGAGCCACTAGGTCCGAGTCACCGAAGCACTTAACCCGGCTTAGATTCATCTCCTTAGCCATCCGGAGACCATGGAGCAAGGCTTCATACTCAGCTGCATTGTTAGTACAAGGGAACATTAAGCCGAGAACGTAACAAAACTTGTCACCTCGTGGGGAAGTTAGTACGACTCCAGCCCCCGAGCCCTCCAATTGCCTGTATCCGTCAAAATGAATGGTCCAATATGTATGATCTGGCTTTTCTTCAGGTGCTTCCAACTCCGTCCAATCGTTAATGAAATCCACAAGTGCTTGGGACTTCACCGCCGTCCGAGGCACGTATTTCAGACCGTGCGGCCCAAGCTCTATAGCCCACTTGGCAATCCGGCCAGTCGCTTCCCGGTTCTGTATGATATCACCAAGGGAGCAGAACTGACCACCGTGATGGGGTGCCCTTGGAAATACTGCTTCAGCTTCCCGCTTGCCATAAAAACTCCATACACCAGCCTCTGCCAATGCGGATACCTTTGCTTAGATTCAATAAGCACCTCGCTGATATAATAAACCGGACGTTGAACCGGATGCTCCTTCCCTGCCTCCTTCCGCTCCACCACAATGGCCATGCTGACCGCCCTGGCATTAGCAGCAACATATAGCAGAAGCGGCTCCTTGTCAATGGGAGCGGCGAGCACAGGCGGGTTGGCCAATTGCCGCTTTAAGTCCTCCAACGCTTTGATCGGCGGCTGGACTCCAAATAAACTGATCTGTCTTTTTCAGCATCTGGTACAAAGGGATGGCCTTCTCTCCGAGGCGGCTGATAAACCGGCTCAGCGCGGCAATCCGGCCTGCCAAACGCTGGACATCATTAATACACTTCGGCTTAGCCAGGGAGATGATAGCCGTAATCTTCTCCGGATTAGCTTCAATTCCCCTGTTGGACATGAGAAAAACCAATAACTTGCCTGCCGGAACACCAAAAACACATTTGGCCGGGTTGAGCATCATCTTGTAAACCCGCAGGTTGTCAAAGGTTTCCTTCAAATCGTTAATCAGTGTTTCCTTCTTTCTTGACTTGACCACAATATCGTCCACATAGGCGTGCACATTACGGCCGATCTGTTTATGCAGGCAATTCTGTACACAGCGCTGATAAGTTGCTTGGGCGCTCTTGAGCCCAAAAGACATAGACACATAGCAGAAGGCTCCAAAGGGAGTGATAAATGCCGTCTTCTCCTGGTCCTTAACTGCCATCTTGATCTGATGATACCCAGAATACGCATCCAAAAAGCTCAAACGCTCACAACCCGCAGTGGCATCAATAATCTGGTCAATGTGGGTGAGGGCAAAAGGATCTGCTGGGCAAGCCTTGTTAAGATCTGCGTAATCCACACACATGCGCCAAGTGCCGCTTTTCTTAAGAACCAGCACCGGATTAGCAAGCCACTCTGATTGGAAAACTTCAACAATAAAGCCAGCTGCTAAGAGCCTGGCCACCTCCTCTCAAATGGCCTTACGCCTTTCTTCATTAAACCGGCGGAGAAACTGCTTCACCGGTTTGTACTTGGGATCAACATTAAGAGTGTGCTCAGCGAGTTCCTCGGTACCCGGCATGTCGAAGGCTTCCATGCAAAATGTCCCGATTCTCACGGATGAACTCGATGAGCGCGCTTTCCTATTTCGGATCCAAGTTGGCACCGATGTTGAACTGCTTGGACGAATCGCCAGCACGAAGTCAACAAGCTTAGTCTCGGCTGCCGATTTGAATTTCAGGGCGGATCGTGCTCGAGAGTTGGCTTCTTCAATGGAGTCATGTCCGCCGGATCAACATTGTCCTTATAATACTTCAGCTCCTCGGTGGCACCAACCAACTCTGCGTAAGCCGCATCACCTTCCTCACATTCCAAAGCGATCTTGTGGCTCCCATGAACCGTTATTGTCCCTTGTGACCCGCATCTTGAGCTGCAAATATATATAACAAGTCCGTGCCATGAACTTGGCATAAGCCGGCCGCCCAAACAGGGCGTGATATGGACTTTGGATTTTCACCACTTCAAACGTCAATGTTTCCGATCTGGAGTCATTTTCATCTCCAAAGGCCACTTCCAGAGCTATTTTACCAACCGGATATGCTGACTTGCCAGGTACCACACCATGGAACACTGTATTGGACGGTTTGAGATGTTTATCTGTTAACCCCATACGACGGAAGGTCTCATAGTAAAGGATGTTGATGCTGCTGCCTCCATCCATGAGCACCTTGGTGAACTTATAACCTCCCACCCGAGATGCCACCACCAGGGCTAGTTGACCCGGATTGTCAACCCGGGGAGGATGATCCTCTCTACTCCATACAATGGGCTTCTCTGACCAGCGTAAGTAATGAGGCACGGCCGGTTCAACAGCGTTGACTGCCCGCTTCTGAAGCTTCCGGTCTCGCTTGTCTAAGCTAGTGGTGAAGACATGGTACGCCCACTATTCAACTGCTTTGGGTTGCTCGATACCCGATCGTTGTTGCTGCTGATTGTAACCACCTTGGTTATTCGATTGTTCGATTGTTACGTCCGCCCGGATTACCATTAAATCCTGAACCGAATTTCTCCACCGTAACCTGCCCGGATCCTGAACCGCCGCCGAACCTTGATCATACCGGAAAGCATTAGGACTCTTGAACTCCTGCATAATGTAACAATCCTTCCAGAGGTGATTTGCTGGCGCCTCCTTCGTCCCATGCTTCGGACAGGGTTGATTCAACAGATAGTTCAAGCGGTCCGGATTGGGATTAGGTGCACCACCTCGATTCGGCTGTTTACCCTTGCGCTGCTGGCCCTTGTCCTGCGCGTTGGTGTTGGCTACGAAGTCCATGTTGCCATTTGCTTTACGCTTGCCTCCACCATTACCTGCCGAGTGATGTTGCTGGCCTTTGGAGTTGCTGTTCTTCTTTCCCTTCCATGTCTCGTCATCATCAGACTCGGGATCCTTGGTACTATCAGAATCAGCATACTTCACTAAAGCGCCCATGAGAGTGCCCATGTCATTACAAAACCGCTTCATACGCCCCAACTTCAACTTCAAAGGCTTAAACCGGCAATTGCCCTCCAGGGTCAAGATCACAGAGTCAGCGTTGATCCGGTCTGACGAGTGCAAGATTTCCGAAACGCTGCGTACCCAATGGGTTGTTGACTCCCCTTCCCCCTGGACACAAGCCGCCAAATCCACTACGGACATGGGCTGCTTACAGGTATCTTTGAAATTCTGGATAAACCGGGTCCGCAACTGGGCCCATGAGCTGATAGAATTGGGTGGCAAGCGGTTCAACCAAGTACGGGCCGTGCCTTCGAGCATCATGGTGAAGTACTTTGCACACGCGGCCTCATCCACATCCAGCATTTCCATGGCCATCTCATAACTTTCTATCCATGCTTCTGGAACTAAATCGGCAGTGTAATTTGGCACCTTGCGCGGACCCTTGAAGTCTTTGGGCAAGCGCACATTGCGTAAAGCGGGGACGAGGCAAGGCACCCCCAGAGAGCTAGAGGTAACCCCAGGCTCGACCGAGATGGTCGGACGAACCGGCTTAAGCGGATAAGCTTGATGCTGTGCTGCTAACTCGGCCTCCCTGCGTGCTCTGGCCCGGTCCACCACCTCCTGAGCGTTGTCGAAGCCACCTGGCGGATTGTTTCCATGGGGCGCACCACGCCGTGCATTACTTGATACGGCCGGTTCATCCACGTGCCTACTATAGCTCCGGCTTGGGCGGGGGGTAGAGTGTATTCGGTCGCGTCTGCATGAATATGCTTCCTGTTGGACCAAAGCTGTCCTAAGGAGCTCCTTGACCCGGCGCGTCTCTACTGCCTGTGGTGAATCGCCTTCAATTGGAATAGCCTCCAGCCGTGACGCAGCTACAACAAGGTTATCCATCGGATTGGAGTAGTGACCCGGAGGTGTCTGCACAGCCTGAGGCGCACCGGTGTTATGGCGAGGTAGATCTATTAAGCGGGCTGAACGGCGCGCCGCCCCAAAGTGCTTCCGCCCGGTTTACCATCGGCGGATTACTGGTTCCCGCTCCTGGGGTGTTGAAGAGATCTCTTCCCTCGAAGACCGAAGGCAAACGGGATCTGTATTTCCTCTTCATGACTTCATGCGACGCGCTCTGATCCAGCATGAGCCTATAAGCATGTGCATCTAAAGCGGCCTGCTCCGCCGTCATCCTGGCATCTGCAGCTGCCAGATCCGCTTTAGCCTGGGTGATTTGTTCCTTCACCTTCGCAATCTCCGCGTTATGAGCGTCCTGATCCGCCGGGTTACCCTCTGCCATGAGCACAGCCAACGCATCAAATAAGTCTGATAAAACTTGAGCCGGCGGGCGCACAGGGCCTCCTGCCCCGACAGCCGTTGCCGCTGTTGAACCGGCAACCATTGTCGCAGCGGTCGAAGAGTGAAGCACTGCTTGTGTACCGGCCATGAATATTCCAACCCGGTTGGGCAGATCGAGGGTCCGAATATCGCCGCCATCGAACAGCCCCCAATCCGGCCATCTTGAAGCTGATATAGAGATTCAGTTTCTCTGGTCGACGACTCGTCGTTAGAATAAATGACGGTTTCGCCACCAGATCCTCATCCGCCCTCATAGCTTCCTCCCTGGATGACTCCCACAAAGGCACGTTTCACGGCCGGTTTAACCTGGGCAGGTCTCGTACGCTGAGCCGTCTCGACGAGGTCGGTGCAGATGTCCGGCTCAGGCCCTAGCTCACCGATCTTGCTGATGAAAACGTGTATGCCACCAAAGGGGACCCGGTACCCGTACTCAATTGAGCCGGCCTCGGGGCCCCAGCCTGCATCGTCGATGTAGAGCTTGCCGCGACGACTCTTGGTCATCCGGCCCACAGCATACCCTTCGAGTCCTTCGAACTTGCCCTCCAAGATCATCAAACTATCGTGCGAAAGCCCCACGGTGGGCGCCAACTGTCGTGGTTTTGTCACGGCAGATGTCCCCATGAAAGGACTTAGTCGTGGAGCCATCGCTATAGGTTAACTTGAGGGGTTAAAGCGGACGCAAAGACACAAGAGTTATACTAGTTCGGCCCCTTCGATGAAGGTAAAAGCCTACGTCTAGTTGTGATGGAATTGATGTGGTTTCGATGACTAGGGAGCAAATAAGCTTCGCCTAGGCCTCGAGTTGTTGTTGTCTGTCCCTTGAACCGCCCCGGGTCGTCCCCTTATATACACGGGTGACGCCCGTCGATTCAGAGAGTCCCAATCTCCGGTTCATATTCGTATCCGGGTTGGTCTCTCTCTATTCCTAACTTACAATACAAGTTTACATACCAGGCCCGTTTACGGCTACAGGTTCTAAACCGACTACAGGCCTTGGGCCCTTTTATGCCCCTTGGGCTTTTACACCGTTGGACTAGTGATGAAGTTAACCCGGCCCAGATAGGCCGGTTTACGCCCAGTAGTAACATCCCCAACAGTCAGGGATAGGGGCCCCTTCTGCATATGATCCAAAGACTGCTTTTCTAACATCTTCCTCAGTGATATCAGTTTCTAGGAGCATGTTATGCTCATCAGAAACTTTTTCAGAAGGATCCCAGAACTCTTCATCCAAGGAAATATTTAAGGTATCTTCTTTACCAAATAATTGCTTGTAGTAATCTACAGGAATCTTAATAATATCACTAGTGTTCTCCACAGGCCCCTCTGGGTCATATAGCAAATCAATTTGTTTCTTCCTCCTCCTATGATTAGCTAAAGCATGAAAGTAAGCAGTATTTATCCCCCCCCCTCCAAAATATCTCTCTCTCTAGATCTTTGCCTAGATTTAATTTCCTCTAGTCTCCATATATTTTGGAGATCTAAGGCAATTTTGTCCATCCTATTCTTTGAAGGTGGGGAAAGCACTTTAGATTCAAATTCTATCTCCAACAGGTCATACTCAGCAACTAGCTGTTGTTTGCTTTTGTTCTAGGCAGCCTCATCATTGGCATTCCACCGCTTACAAATCCCCCTAAACAATCTGATTTTATATTGCCATCTATCTAAAGGGTCTTTGATAGAACATGGAGCATTCCAGCAATTTTTCACCATATCCTCAAAGCCATCTACTTCCAACCACCACTTCTCAAACCTAAATTGTTTGTTCTTTTATGGCTGGATGGCCCTGTATCTACCACTAGGGGAGTATGATCACTACACACCCTAGGGAGGGCTTTGAGTTGGACAGCTGCGAAAATATTTTCCTAGCAGGTGGAAATAAAAACCTTATCAATATTAGCCATCACCAGCTTATCCTGGTTGTTAGCCCAGGTATATCTCCTGCTAGAGTTTTTCAATTCTATAAGCCCATACTTGTTGACCAAATCATTGAGCAGGGTCACCCAGTGGAGGTCGACTACCCCAGTATTTTTCTCTTCACAGCTTCTTACCAGGTTGAAGTCATCCCCAATTATGGTGGGCCCCATCCAGGTATCTAAAATGTTATGCAGCTCATTAATAAAATCTAGCTTGAGATTGTCATAAGCTGAACCATAGACTGCAATAAATCTCCATTCAACATTATTCTTCTTATCTTTAATTAGACAAGAAACAGAGAATTCCAAGATATCTACGGAAACAATATCAAACTTGTCTGCATTGGTCCCACCCAGGATGCCCCTAGCTGTACCAACAACCGGTAACCAGTGCCAAGAGTAACTCTCCTTGGGGTCAACACTAGTAATTTGAATATTATTAGAAGACTCTTTCTTAGTCTCAGAAAAACCAACCAAGTCAGCATGAGTGTCTCTAATGAGCTTACCCACTGCCTTCAGTTTTTCAGGTTTATTCATCCCTCTAACATTCCAAAATAGGCCTACTACCATTATTAAATTCTAGTTTTCTACCACTACCTTTTCTACCTGAGACTACCTCAGCCCATGTAGGAATATCTTCAGGGTGATCACTACTGTGATCACTCACTGGGGCTGCCTTCTCAGATAGATCATTATTTAAATCTTCTAGACTAATATCAAGGTTAGCAGGGAGGAAACACTCTGGATGAGTGTCTTTAAATGCAGATAGCCTGCTTTCCTCCACTTGTCTAATAACATGAATATTTTGAGAGATACTAACATCATCATTACCTAATTTCAATCCAGCCTTTTTTGCTTTTAGAAGTAAATCATTATCATTAAAAGCAGAACAGGAGTTATAATTTCTATTACCGAAGTGTCTCTGCCGGCAGAAAAAGTAACACTACTTCTTTTTTTACGTATATATAGTAGAGATAGAGATTAACGAAACACTTTTTTAATTCTTCTTCTTTCTAGTTCTACTAGTTCTATGTATCACCTCTTACTAGGACATACAGGTTTCTAGTAGTGCTGGTATCATAAAACTAAAAGTATGTCATGTCAGGGTTCTTACTCTGAACGGACCATACTAGCTTTGCACTCTGCGATTCTGCAATAGCTAACTATGAATTCCGGCCACATGGTTAGCACTTTATTTCCTCTACAAATAAATTACCCGATATGATTGTAACATATTATTATTATTATTTTGAAACGGAACATAATATATTTTTATATGAAAGTAACTAGTAGTTTGTAAGGTACCATTTTTTGTCACTGAAATGAGAATGTATCCAACTTACCCTCCTTTTCTTTTATTTTGCAGTCCAGGTTTACATCATTAATTATCTTTCAACTGCAAGCAAAACTCCACTGCCAAGAAAGATATCCAACTACAAGAAATAGTTCCATTGAAAATTGTTTCCTCCAGTTTTATTCATGTCAATGAGAGAAACATGTTTTTACTTTGTTTCCGCGAGTTTCCCAATGGAAATTTTGTGCTCCAGTGATAGTATCCTGTTTACTTTCATGAATTTGCATAATAGTTTCAGTTGTAAAGAAACCTTTTCATATTTTGCACTGCACAATAGAAAGTTTAAGTTTTCCATCGAAACAAAAATAGTTTACCATCAACCACGTGACACATGTGGTAAGCAATCCAAACAACCCAAAAAGAAACAATTTACCATCAGGTTTTCCTGTACGAAACAATTTACTTTTCCTTTAAGAATCAGTCTACCGTACGGAAGAAATAGAAAACGACCCACAAAGCCTGCCAAGTGAAGATTCCATGCGAAACAACATCTACTTGACGCAAAAAGGGTCATATAGGAACTCACGAGTATAATTCGTTCTAAGCAGCCTTCATTAGCTCTTAATTACACATCTAGCCTCGTCCAAAACTTATTTGCATGTTTAACCCTATAGGTGACCTATGCCTCGTGATTCGTACTCATCGGGTCCAAACAAAAAAATAACCGTATTGGTTGAGTTTGGTTCTAAAACCACATTTTCCTTCAATTTTCCCTAGAATAGGAGAACACGAGGGGCGCTTTGTGGTTGCGGCACTAGCTAGTATAATTCCCCTCGCATCTCCTGCTTTAGTCCCCAGCCCGATGAAAACTCGTCGCGTTCCTTCAATTCCCTTCGAACTTTCTTTGCCGCCCAAGGAGTTGCCCATTCCTCAAGGTGATAACTTATCCCTACAAATCTTTCGTTCGTGCCCATGACCATGACCATGATGCATTCATCAAGGTATTTGGCTGTTGTGTTTCAATCCATGCACGCATCAGGCGTACGTTAAGATCGATATCGTGATTACTTCCGCGGATCTATTGCAAGACTGCACTTAATAATGAAATGAAAAACAAGTGGCTAATTTGAGCGATGTTAATTAGGCCGCAAATGCACTGCTTCGACCGGCGGTTGCAGCATTGCAGAAGTTAAACCGGACGGTCTCGATCAACTGTGCAAGTGGACCATACAAGTCGATCTGCTGTAAACTTAGTTGGTGTGTGCAGATGCAGATCTTTGTGAAGATCCTCGCCGACGAGACTATACTAGTCAACACAGATCTTTCGGACACAATCTACGACGTCAAGACAAGGATTGAAGGCAAGCTTTGCCATCCCCCGTCCCGGCAGTGCCTCATGTTTGATGGCAAGGAGCTGGAGGATGGACGCACGACAGCGGACTACAACATTGAGGAGGATTCAACCGTCCAGCAAGCCCTTCGCCCGAAGTTGCCACGGGAAATGATGCAAATCTTTCTGGCGGCGCCCAACGGTCGGCTCCCCCTAGAGGTAGAGAGTGCAGACACCATAGAGGATGTCAGAAAAAGATCCATGGCACGTCGGGCATCCCGCCGCACTCCCAGCTAACCCTCGTCTTTGACGGGAAACAGCGAGAGGACGGGCATGTGGACTGGATGGCTACAGTGTCTACGTTGGGTCCACCCTCCACCTAACCCTTCTTGGGTCAGCGTGGATGCTCATCTCTGTCAGGTGATGTCTACTACACAACCTTCTTCTTGTATACGTTGTTGGGCCTGCAAGTGCACAAGTTTGTAGGACAGTAGCAAATTTCCTTCAAGTGGATGACCTAAGGTTTATCTATCCGTGGGAGGCGTAGGATGAAGATGGTCTCTCTCAAGCAACCCTGCAACCAAATAACAAAGAGTCTCTTGTGTGCCCAACACACCCAATACAATGGTAAATTGTATAGGTGCACTAGTTCGGCAAAGAGATGGTGATACAAGTGCAATATGGATGGTAGATGTAGGTTTTTGTAATCTGAAAATATAAAAACAGCAAGGTAACTAATGATAAAAGTGAGCATAAACGGTATTGCAATGATAGGAAACAAGGCATGGGGTTCAGACTTTCACTAGTGCAAGTTCTCTCAACAATAATGACATAGATAGATCATATAACAATCCCTCAACATGCAACAAAGAGTCACTCCAATGCCACTAATAGCGAAGAACAAACGAAGAGATTATGGAAGGGTATGAAACCACCTCAAAGATATTCTTTCGGATCAATCTATTCAAGAGTTCGTACTAAAATAACACCTTAAGACACAAATCAACCAAAACCCTAATGTCACCTAGATACTCCATTGTCACGTCAAGTATCTCTGGGCTTGATTATACGATATGCATCACACAATCTCAGATTCATCTATTCAACCAACACATAGTACTTCAAAGAATTCCCCAAAGTTTCTACCGGAGAGTCAAGACGAAAATGTGTGCCAACCCCTATGCATAGGTTCATGGGCGGAACCAGCAAGTTGGTCACCAAAACATACATCAAGTGGCACGTGAAATCCCATTGTCACCACAGATAAGCACGACAAGACATACATCAAGTGTTCTCAAATCCTTCAAGACTCAATCCGACAAGATAACTTCACAGGGAAAACTCAATCCATTACAAGAGAGTAGAGGGGGGAGAAACATCATAAGATCCAACTATAATAGCAAAGCTCGCGATACATCAAGATCGTGCCATAGAGAGAACACGAGAGAGAATGATCAAACACATCGCTACCGATACATACCCTCAGCCCCAAGGGTGAACTACTCCCTCCTCGTCATGGAGAGCGCCGGGATGATGAAGATGGCCACCGGTGAGGGATCCCCCCTCCGGCAGGGTTCCGGAACGGGCTCCCGAGAGGTTTTTGGTGGCTACAGAGGCTTGCGGCAGCAAAACTTCCGATCTATCTTCTCCTTCGATGTTTTTAGGGTATAAGGGAATATATAGGCGAAATAAGTCGGTAGAGGGAGCCTCGAGGGCCCCACGACAGGGTAGGGCGCACCCAGAGGGGGTGGGCTCGCCCCCCTGTCTCGTGGCTCCCTCGATGATCCCCTGGCTTGCACTCCAAATCTCCTGGGTCATAATCTTCCAAAAAATCACGCTGCCGAAGGTTTCATTTCGTTTGGACTCCGTTTGATATTCTTTTTCTTCGAAATACTGAAACAAGCAATAAAACAACAATATGGGCTAGGCCTCCGGTTAATAGGTTAGTCCCAAAAATGATATAAATGTGTAAAATAAAGCACATAAACATCCAAAAGGGATAATATAATAGCATGGAACAATAAAAAATTATAGATACATTGGAGACGTATCAAGCATCCCCAATCTTAATTCCTGCTCGTCCTCGAGTAGGTAAATGATAAAAACAGAATTTTTGACGTGGAATGCTACCTAGCATAATTCTCAATGTAATTTTCTTTATTGTGGCATGAATGTTCAGATCCAAATGATTCAAAATAAAAGTTCAGATTAACATAAGAAATAGTGATACTTCAAGCATACTAATCAAAGTAATTATGTCTTCTCAAAATAACATGGCCAAAGAAAGTTATCCCTACAAAATCATATAGTCTGGCTGTTGCTCTATCTTCATCACACAAAGTATTTAATCATGAACAACCCCGTTGACAAGCCAAGCAATAGTAATCTCAAACTTTTTCAACTTTCACGCAATACATGAGCGTGAGCCATGGACATAGCACTACATGTGGAATAGAATGGTGGTTGTGGAGAAGACAAAAAGGAGAAGATAGTCTCACATCAACTAGGCGTATCAACGGGCTATGGAGATGCCCATTAATAGATATCAATGTGAGTGAGTAGGGATTGCCATGCAATGGATGCACTAGAGCTATAAATATATGAAAGCTCAACAAAAGAAACTAAGTGGGTGTGCATCCAACTTGCTTGCTCACGAAGACCTAGGGCATTTTGGGCAAGCCCATCAATGGAATATACCAGCCAAGTTCTATAATGAAAAATTCCCACTAGTATATGAAAGTGACAAGATAGGAGACTCTCTATCATGAAGATCATGGTGCTACTTTGAAGCACAAGTGTGGAAAAAGAGATATTAGCATTGTCCCTTCTCTCTTTTTCTCTCATTTTATTTTTTTCTTCTTTTTTTTTCTTTGGCCTTTCTTTTTTTTCTTTTTGGCCTTTCTCTTTTTTTTCTTTTCTTTGGTAAAGTCCGAAGTCTCATCCCAACTTGTGGGGTCGGGAATCATAGTCTCCATCATCCTTTCCTCACTGGGACAATGCTCTAATAAGAAGATCATCACACTTTTATGGATTTACAACTCAAGAATTACAACTCAAAGCTAGAACAAGATTTGACTCTATATGAATGCCTCCGGCGGTGTACCGGGATATGCAATGAACCAAGAGCGACATGCATGAAAATTATGAAGGTGGCCTTGCCACAAATATGATGTCAACTACATGATCATGCAAAGAGCAATATGACAAAAGTAATGCGTGTCATATGAACGGAACGGTGGAAAGTTGCATGGGAATATATCTCGGAATGGCTATGAAAATGCCATAATAGGTAGGTATGGTGGCTGTTTTGAGGAAGGTATATGGTGGGTGTATGGTATCGGTGAAAGTTGCGCGGCACAAGAGAGGCTAGCAATGGTGGAAGGGTGAGGGTGCGTATAATCCATGGACTCAACATTAGTCAAAAGAACTCATATACTTATTGCAAAAATCTAGAAGTCATAAAAACCCAAGCACTACGCGCATGCTCATAGGGGGATAGATTGGTAGGAAAAGACCATCGCTCGTCCCCGACCGCCACTCATAAGGAAGACAATCAATAAATAAAATTTTTCTCCAACTTCATCACAAAGCAGTTCACCATACGTGCATGCTACGGGAATCACAAACCTCAACACAAGCATTTTTCATAATCACCTCAACTAGCATGACTTTAACATCACTACCTCCATATATCAAAACAATTATCAAGTATCAAATTGATCATGGCATCCAATTCACTTTCTATGATAGTTTTTATTATACCCAACTTGGATGCTCATCATTCTAGGACCAAATTTGTAACCATAGCAAATACTATGCTGTTCTAAAAGACTCTCAAAAAGATATAAGTGAAGCATGAGAGACTAGCAATTTCTACAAAATATAACCACCGCCGTGCTCTAAAAGATATAAGTGATGCACTAGAGCAGATGACAAACTACTCCGAAAGATATAAGTGAAGATCAATGAGTAGTCGAATAATTGTGCAACTATGTGAAGACTCTCTAACATTAAGGAATTTCAGATCTTGGTATTGTATTCAAACAGCAAGAAAAAAAAATGACATTGCAAGGATAGCACAACTCATGTGAAGAAGCAAAAACTTAGGCTCAACCGATAATAACCGATAGTTGTTCGAGAAGAAACGTGGGATGCCTACCGGGGCATCCCCAAGCTTAGATGCTTGAGAATTATTGAAATATTATCTTTGGGTGCCTTGGGCATCCCCAAGATTGAACTTCTTTTCTCCTTAATTCCTCTCACATCATGGTTTCTCTTTTTTTCTCAAAAGCTTCATCCACACCAAACTCAACAAGAACTTCTGAGATAGGTTAGTATAAACCAATGCAAAACCTTATCATTTTCTACTGTAACAAATCACTAAAATTATTATTCAACATTGCGTACTAAATGACTCTGCATATTTAATACTCCTATCCTTAAATAGAATCATTAAACAAGCAAACATATGCAAACAATGCAAACATAACAGCAATCTGCCAAAACAGTATAGTCTGTAAAGAGTGAAGATTCATCATACTTCCCTAACTCCAAAAATTATGAGAGAAAATTCCCACTATAGTAAATTTATCAAAGCTCATTATGAAAAAGGTTGCAACATTATATCATTCTCTGAATTTTCTAGGGAATTTTTGCAACAGCGGTAAACTTTCTGTTTTCAAACAGCAACATGTATACTAGCAAAATAAGCATGGTAAAGGCTATCCTTGACTTTTTTATTGAAACTAAAGATAAAAAACATTATTCTAAATTACGGAAAGCAAATACTAACAAAATAAAATGACGCTCCAAGCAAAACACATATCATGTGGCGAATAAAAATATAGCTCCAAGTAAAGTTACCGATAAACGAAGACGAAAGAGGGGATGCCTTTCGGGGCATCCCCAAGCTTAGTCTCTTGGTTGTCCTTGAATATTACCTTGGGGTGCCTTGGGAATACCCAATATTAGGCTCTTGCCACTCCTTATTCCATAGTCCATCGAATCTTCACCCAAAACTTGAAAACTCCACAACACAAAACTCAACAGAAAACTCGTAAGCTCCGTTAGTATAAGAAAATAAAACCACCACTTAGGTACTGTAGTGAACTCATTCTAAATTCATATTGGTGTAATATCTACTGTATTCCAACTTCTCTATGGTCCATATCCTCGGATACTACTCATAGATTCATCAAAATAAGCAAACAACACATAGAAAATAGAATATGTCAAAAACAGAACAATCTGTAGTAATCTATATCAAACGTATACTTATGGAACTCCAAAAATCCTACTAAATTAGGAAGTCCTAAGAAATTTGTGTACCAGTCCAGAGCAAAAAGAATCAGATCAGAAGCACGTTTCTGTTAATTAACAAAACTAATTTACTGGGTGCAAAAGTTTCTGATTCTCAGCAGGATCAACACAACTATCACCGTAAGCTATCCTAAAGGTCTTATTTGGCACTTTATTGAAACAAAAGCTATTAGAAATGATTATTACAGTAGCATAATCATGTGGACACATAAAAACAGTAAGGGTAAATATTGGGTTGTCTCCCAACAAGCGCGTTTCTTTAATTCCTTTCTAGCTAGGCATGATGATGACAATGATGCTCACGTAAAAGATAAGAACTGAAACATAACGGGAGCATCGTGAAGCATATGACTAGCACATTTAATTCTAACCCACTTCCTATGCATAGGGATTTTGTGAGCAAACAACTTATGGGAACAATAATCAACTAGCATAGGAAGGTAAAATAAGCATAACTTCAAGACTTTCAACACATAGAGAGGAAACTTGACATTATTGCAATTCCTACAAGCATAAATTCCTCCCTCATAATAATTTTAAGTAGCATCATGAATGAATTCAACAATATAACCAGAACCTAAAGCATTCTTTTTCATGATCTATAAGCATAGAAAATTTACTACTCTCCACATATGCAAAATTCTTCTCATTCGGAATAGTGGGAGTATCATAAGAGACTTGAACACTAAAAATTGTTTCCACATTAAAAGAGTAATTTTCAAAAAAAGGGTAATCATAATCATGACAAGTTTTATAAATATAATCATTACTACTTTTTATAGCATAGGTTTCATCACAATAATCATCATAAGTAGCAACTTCGTTCTCATCATAATCGATTGAAACCTCTCCCAAGATAGTGGAATTATCACTAAATAAAGTTGACACTCTTCCAAACCCACTTTCATCAATATAATCATAATAGGTAAGAGGCATGCTATCATCATAACAACTTTGCATATCAAAACTTGGGATGCTAAAAATATCATCTTCATTAAACATAGCATCCCCAAGCTTGGGACAAACATTAATTTCAGAAAATATATTCTCAAATATTTCATCCTCATCAAACATAGCTTCCCCAAGCTTGGGCCTTTTCATATCATAAGCATAATCACTCTCATCATTAATAGTATGGAAAGCACAAATAGTATAACAATTATCATCATCACAATGAGTAGTAGGAGCAACACCATTTGGGAGGGATACCTTTTTACCTTTGTTGCTCCTTATTTTCTTTTTCTTCTTCACATTATGTGTGGGTTCAACCTTCCTATTTGAGCTCCTTATTGATGAGATTGGTTGAATAGAAAGCTCCTCCTCGTTACCTGATTCATCATAAGAAATAATAGGAGGAGATTGGGGAGTATCTTCCCTTTCATTAGTATTCTCTTCATCTTCTATTTGCTTTCTTTTCTTTAGGTAATTGGAAATATGAGGATTTTCAATGCAATTCTCCGCACAAAACATATAAATCGTCTCTAGATCAAAATCAAGAAATATATCAAGATTAAATTTTGGAATACCCTCAGTTATAAGTTTCATTTCTTCATACCCCAAAAGAAGACTAAGCTCTTTATGATGCCCAAGGGTAATCAAGCTATCACAATTTTTGGACACGATTCAATCATGAAACATTTTCCATTGGAGATTTAAATGACCACGTTCATTGCAAAGTTCACAAGGAGCGCGAAAAATATTGAATCTTTCAGCACACTCATCAAGTCTTTCTTGCAACAATTTAGTTTCTAAATACTTATGCCTCTTGCAATATCTATCTTCCCTATTCAGTGTGTACTTGCAAATCCAATCTACTTCACAAAAATCTACATGCTTATTAGAGATATTTTCATCATAACTAGTGCAATCATCATTAGTACTATGGATATTCAAAGAGTTCATACTAACAACATTGCAATCATGCTCACCATGCAAAGATTTAGTACCAAGCATTTTAATGCATTCTTCTTCTAGCACTTGAGCACAATTTTCCCTTCCATCATACTCACGAAAGATATTAAAAAGACGAAGCGTATGAGACAAACTTAACTCCATTTTTTTGTAGTTTTCTTTTATAAACTAAACTAATGATAAAACAAGAAACAAAAAGATTCGATTGCAAGATCTAAAGATATACCTTCAAGCACTCACCTCCCCGGCAACGGCGCTAGAAAAGAGCTTGATGTCTACTACACACAACCTTCTTCTTGTAGACGTTGTTGGGCCTGCAAGTGCACAGGTTTGTAGGACAGTAGCAAATTTCCCTCAAGTGGATGACCTAAGGTTTATCAATCCGTGGGTGGCGTAGGATGAAGATGGTCTCTCTCAAGCAACCCTGCAACCAAACAACAAAGAGTCTCTTGAGTCCCCAACACACCCAATACAATGGTAAATTGTATAGGTGCACTAGTTCCGCGAAGAGATGGTGATACAAGTGCAATATGGATGGTAGATGTAGGTTTTTGTAATCTAAAAATATAAAAACGGCAAGGTAACTAATGATAAAAGTGAGCGTAAACGGTATTGCAATGATAGGAAACAAGGCATAGGGTTCATACTTTCACTAGTGCAAGTTATCTCAACAATGATAACATAGATAGATCATATAACAATCCCTCAACATGCAACAAAGTGTCACTCCAAAGCCACTAATAGCGGAGAACAAACGTAGATATTATGGTAGGGTATGAAACCACCTCAAAGTTATTCTTTCGGATCAATCTATTCAAGAGTTCGTACTAAAATAACACCTTAAGACACAAATCAACCAAAACCCTAATGTCACCTAGATACTCCATTGTCACCTCAAGTATCCGTGGGCTTGATTATACGATATGCATCACACAATCTCAGATTCATTTATTCAACCAACACAAAGTACTTCAAAGAGTGCCCCAAAGTTTCTACCGGAGAGTCAAGACGAAAACGTGTGCCAACCCCTATGCATAGGTTCATGGGCGGAACCCGCAAGTTGTTCACCAAAACATACATCAAGTGGCACGTGAAATCCCATTGTCACCACAGATAAGCACGGCAAGACATACATCAAGTGTTCTCAAATCCTTAAAGACTCAATCCGACAAGATAACTTCAAAGGGAAAACTTAATCCATTACAAGAGAGTAGAGGGGGGAGAAACATCATAAGAAACAACTATAATAGCAAAGCTCATGATACATCAAGATCGTGCCATAGAGAGAACACGAGAGAGAGAGAGAGAGAGAGAGAGAGAGAGAGAAAACTTAATTCTTTCGGATCAATCTATTCAAGAGTTCGTACTAAAATAACACCTTAAGACACAAATCAACCAAAACCCTAATGTCACCTAGATACTCCATTGTTACCTCAAGTATCTGTGGGCTTGATTATACGATATGCATCACACAATCTCAGATTCATTTATTCAACCAACACAAAGTACTTCAAAGAGTGCCCCAAAGTTTCTACCGGAGAGTCAAGACGAAAACGTGTGCCAACCCCTATGCATAGGTTCATGGGCGGAACCCGCAAGTTGGTCACCAAAACATACATCAAGTGGCACGTGAGATCCCATTGTCACCACAGATAAGCACGGCAAGACATACATCAAGTGTTCTCAAATCCTTAAAGACTCAATCCGACAAGATAACTTCAAAGGGAAAACTTAATCCATTACAAGAGAGTAGAGGGGGGAGAAACATCATAAGAAACAACTATAATAGCAAAGCTCGCGATACATCAAGATCGTGCCATAGAGAGAACACGAGAGAGAGAGAGAGAGAGAGAGAGAGAGAGAGAGAGAGAGAGAGAGAGAAAACTTAATTCTTTCGGATCAATCTATTCAAGAGTTCGTACTAAAATAACACCTTAAGACACAAATCAACCAAAACCCTAATGTCACCTAGATACTCCATTGTTACCTCAAGTATCTGTGGGCTTGATTATACGATATGCATCACACAATCTCAGATTCATTTATTCAACCAACACAAAGTACTTCAAAGAGTGCCCCAAAGTTTCTACCGAGAGTCAAGACGAAAACGTGCCAACCCCTATGCATAGGTTCATGGCGGAACCCGCAAGTTGGTCACCAAAACATACATCAAGTGGCACGTGAAATCCCATTGTCACCACAGATAAGCACGGCAAGACATACATCAAGTGTTCTCAAATCCTTAAAGACTCAATCCGACAAGATAACTTCAAAGGGAAAACTTAATCCATTACAAGAGAGTAGAGGGGGGAGAAACATCATAAGAAACAACTATAATAGCAAAGCTCGCGATACATCAAGATCGTGCCATAGAGAGAACACGAGAGAGAGAGAGAGAGAGAGAGAGAGAGAGAGAGAGAGAAAACTTAATTCTTTCGGATCAATCTATTCAAGAGTTCGTACTAAAATAACACCTTAAGACACAAATCAACCAAAACCCTAATGTCACCTAGATACTCCATTGTTACCTCAAGTATCTGTGGGCTTGATTATACGATATGCATCACACAATCTCAGATTCATTTATTCAACCAACACAAAGTACTTCAAAGAGTGCCCCAAAGTTTCTACCGAGAGTCAAGATTTAAAACGTGTGCCAACCCCTATGCATAGGTTCATGGGCGGAACCCGCAAGTTGGTCACCAAAACATACATCAAGTGGCACGTGAGATCCCATTGTCACCACAGATAAGCACGGCAAGACATACATCAAGTGTTCTCAAATCCTTAAAGACTCAATCCGACAAGATAACTTCAAAGGGAAAACTTAATCCATTACAAGAGAGTAGAGGGGGGAGAAACATCATAAGAAACAACTATAATAGCAAAGCTCGCGATACATCAAGATCGTGCCATAGAGAGAACACGAGAGAGAGAGAGAGAGAGAGAGAGAGAGAGAGAGAGAGAGATCATAGTTACTGGTACATACCCTCAGCCCCGAGGGTGAACTACTCCCTCCTCGTTATGGAGAGCGCCGGGATGATGAAGATGGCCACCGGTGAGGGACCCCCCCTCCGGCAGGGTGCCGGAACGGGCTCCCGAGAGGTTTTTGGTGGCTACAGAGGCTTGCGGCGGCGAAACTCCCGATCTATCTTCTCCTTCGATGTTTTCGGGTATAAGGGAATATATAGGCGAAAGAAGTCGATCGGGGGAGCCTCGAGGGGCCCACGAGAGGGTAGGGCGCGCCCAGAGGGGGTGGGCGCGCCCCCTGTCTCGTGGCTCCCTCGATGATCCCCTGGCTTGCACTCCAAGTCTCCTGGGTCATAATCTTCCAAAAAATCACGCTTCCGAAGGTTTAGTTCCGTTTGGACTCCGTTTGATATTCTTTTTCTTAGAAATACTGAAACAGGCAATAAAACAACAATATGGGTTGGGCCTCCGGTTAATAGATTAGTCCCAAAAATGATATAAAGGTGTAAAATAAAGCCAATAAACATCCAAAATTGGTAATATAATAGCATGGAACAATCAAAAATTATAGATACGTTGAAGACGTATCAGCGACCTCGACTCCTCCCCGAACCCACTGCCAGTTCCCTACGACCCCCCCGTGAGCTTCCCCTCTCCTCGCGCTCCCTCCGCCCCGTACGCACGCCTAGCCTCCGCCTACGGTTGCCCTCCGCGTGCTCGCCGTCCGCGCCCCGCTCCAACGCTACTTGGCGCTCCTCCCATCCATCCCGCTGGCCCCGTGCTTCTCTCGCCACCTTCGGCGCCGGCGCCCATCCGTGCACCGCCCCGTCGCCCCACTGCTCCCGCTGCCCCGTCGCGCCTCGCGCGGCTACTGGCCACGACGCGCCTCGTCGACCTCTCCTTGTTCGCCGCCGTTCGCTGAGCCCCCTCCCGCCCTTGCCGCCGATGGCCCCGGCCTCGCATCGGTAACGGGCAGGCCGTGGCTACGCCTGCATGCCCGTCCCCAACGCCCGCTAGCGACCAAACCCGCCAAGGCCCCTAGGGCCAATGACATGTGGGGCCCAGCCCCAGAACCTTTTTTTATAAAAAGAATTGGAAATAATTAACCTAATCACTAATTAATCCTGATTAAGTTAACCTAATCACTGGTTAACTTAATTAAACCCTGATTAGCCTGTACAGCCAATGACATGCGGACCCCATGCGTTAGTTTGACCCAGTCAACACCCTGTTGACTGATGACGTCAGCATACACTATTCTGGATAATGTTGATGTATAATAATTAAATAAATTCTAAAAATGATTAAATCTTTTATAATTAATATAAAATAAATCATAGCTCGGATGGAAAAACTTTGTACATGAAAGTTGCTCAGAACGACGAGACGAATCCAGAAAAGCAGCCCGTTCATCCGCCACGCGTCCCTAGCATAGTGAACCTGCAACATTTCACCTCCGGTTCATCTGTCCAAAAACGCGAAACGCCGGGGATACTTTCCCGGATGTTTCCCCTTTCGCCGGTATCACCTACTACCGCGTTAGGGCACACATAACACCGCTCATTGTCATGTCATGTGATGTCTACTACACAACCTTCTTCTTGTAGACGTTGTTGGGCCTCCAAGTGCAGAGGTTTGTAGGACAGTAGCAAATTTCCCTCAAGTGGATGACCTAAGGTTTATCAATCCGTGGGAGGTGTAGGATGAAGATGGTCTCTCTCAAACAACCCTGCAACCAAATAACAAAGAGTCTCTTGTGTCCCCAACACACCCAATACAATGGTAAATTGTATAGGTGCACTAGTTCGGCGAAGAGATTGTGATACAAGTGCAATATGGATGGTAGATATAGGTTTTTGTAATCTAAAAATTTAAAAACAGCAAGGTAACTAATGATAAAAGTGAGCGTAAACGGTATTGCAATGCTAGGAAACAAGGACTAGGGTTCATACTTTCACTAGGTGCAAGTTCTCTCAACAATAATAACATAGTTAGATCATATAACTATCCCTCAACATGCAACAAAGAGTCACTCCAAAGTCAGTAATAGCGGAATTCTATGCACTTATGATTGGGACTATTAGCAAGCATCCGCAACTACTAACGTTCATTAAGGTAAAACCCAACCATAGCATTAAGATATATTGGTCCCCCTTCAATCCCGCATGCATCAATTTCTATGCTAGGTTGAAGCTTCTGTCACTCTAGCCCTCCAATACATAGTCCTATCAACATACAACAAACCCTATGGTGTGATCCACGCGCGCGCTCATATGATGGGCACCAAATGATAGAAACATAACCACAAGAAAACTAAATCAATCATGGCAATTCATTGATGTCTACTACGCAACCTTATTCTTGTAGACGTTGTTGGGCCTGCAAGTGCACAGGTTTGTAGGACAGTAGCAAATTTCCCTCAACTGGATGACCTAAGGTTTATCAATCCGCGAGAGGTTGTGACGCCCCCGATTCAATCGTACACTAATCATGCACGCAAACGTGTACGATCAAGATCAGGGACTCACGGGAAGATATCACAACACAACTCTAAAACATAAATAAGTCATACAAGCATCATAATACAAGCCAGGGGCATCGAGGGCTCGAATACAAGTGCTCGATCATAGATGAGTCAGCGGAAGCAACAATATCTGAGTACAGACATAAGTTAAACAAGTTTGCCTTAAGAAGGCTAGCACAAACTGGGATACAGATCGAAAGAGGCGCAGGCCTCCTGCCTGGGATCCTCCTAATTACTCCTGGTCATCGTCAGCGGCTGCACGTAGTAGAAGGCACCTCCAGTGTAGAAGGAGTCGTCGTCGAAGGTGGCGTCTGGCTCCTGCACTCCGGCATCTGGTTGCGACAACCAGGTAGAAGGGAAAGGGGGGGAAAGAGGGAGAAAAGCAACCCTGAGTACTCATCCAAAGTACTCGCAAGCAAGGAGCTACACTACATATGCATGGGTATATGTGTAAATGGCCATATCATGGGTGAACTGCAGAATGCCGAATAAGAGGGGATAACTAATCCGTCAAGACTACGCTTCAGCAGCCTCCGCCTTGCAGCATGTAGAAGAGAGTAGACTCAAGTCCTCCAAGTAGCATCGTATAGCATAATCCTACCGGCGATCCCTCCTCGTTGCCTGTTAGAGAGCGATCACCGGGTTATATCCGCACTTGGAAGGGTGTGTTTTATTAAGTATCCAGTTCTAGTTGTCATAAGGTCAAGGTACAACTTCAAGTCGTCCTGTCACCGAAGATCACGGCTATTCGAATAGATTTGCTTCCCTGCAGGGGTGCACCACATAACCAAACACGCTCGATCCCATTTGGCCGGACACACTTTTCTGGGTCATGCCCGGCTGCGGAAGATGAACACGTCGCAGCCCCACCTAGGCCAACCGAGAGGTCAGCACGCCGGTCTAAACCTAAGCGCACAGGGGTCTGGGCCCATCGCCCTTAGCACACCTGCACGTTGTGAACGCGACCGAAAGCAGACCTAGTCTATCAGGCGTTCCAGTCCAATCCGGCGCGCGCCGCTCAGTCGCTGACGTCACGAAGGCTTCGGCTGATACCACGACGTCGAGTGCCCATAACTTTCCCACATAGTTGATTAGTGCGTATAGACCAAATCGCCAGACTCAGATCAAATACCAAGATCTCGTTAAGCGTGTTAAGTATCCGCGATCGCCGACCAGGGCCAGGCCCACCTCTCTCCTAGGTGGTCTCAACCTGCCCTGTCGCTCCGCCACAAAGTAACAATCGGGGGTCGTCGATAACCCAGGCCCACCTCTATTGGGATGGAGCCACCTGCCCCTTCAGCCCCCATCTCCGAACAGTATCGTAAGTAATGTAATAGTACAAAGTATATAGCATATGCCCGTGATCACCTCCCGAATGATCACGACCCAGTAGTATAGCATGGCAGACGGACAAGAATGTAGGGCCACTGATGGAATACTAGCATTTAATACTAAGCATGTAGGATTGCAGGTAAAGGTAACAACAGTAGTAGTAAGGACAGGCTATGCATCAGGATAGGATTAACGTAAAGCAGTAACATGCTACCCTCCTCTAATGCAAGCAGTATAGAGAAGAATAGGCGATATCTGGTGATCAAAGGGGGGGCTTGCCTGGTTGCTCTGGCAAGTAGGAGGGGTCGTCAACACCGTAGTCGTACTGGGTAGCAGCAGCGTCGGTCTCGGTGTCTAGCGAGAGAAGTGGGGAAGAAACAATAAATGTAATGCAAACATATGTGTGACGAAGCATGACATGACAAAGCACGGTGCTAGGTGTGCCCTAACGCGGTAGGAGGTGATACCGAAGAAGGGGGGAAACATCCGGAAATTATCCTAGGTGTTTCGCGTTTTTGGACAGATGAACCAGAGGGGGAAATTTGCGTGTTTGTTATGCTAGTGATGTGTGGCGGACGAACGGGCTCCGTATCCGGATTTGTCTCGTCGTTCTGAGCAACTTTCATGTAGAAAGTATTTTCATCTGAGCTACGGTTTATTTTATATGATTTTCTAAAGTTTTAAATCATTTTCAGAATTTATTTAATTTATTAACTTCAACATTATTCAGAATAGTGCACACTGACGTCAGCATGACGTCAGCAGTCAACAGAGGTGTTGACTAGTCAAACTGACGTGTGGGTCCAGTGAGACTCACCTGTCATACTCTGTTTAGGTTAATCCGGGTTTAGTTTAATTAGGTAACTAATGTCTTTTAGTCTAATTAAACAAGATTAATTATGTTAATTAATTACTTAATTAGTTAACATTTTTATTTACTTATTATTTCTTTTTTAAAATTGATCTGGGGCGCTGGGGCCCCATTAGTCACAGACCCCAGGGCCTAACAGGTGCATGGGCGTGCGGGCACGCGGGTTCGGCCACCCGAACTGGGCGCGACCAGGCGGTGCCACGACGAGGGGAGGACGCCGGCGGACGACGGCGTCGAGGGAGGAAGAAGAGGACGGGGCATGAGGCAGCCATGGGCGCGGGCTGGCCGCAGAGACGCGAGCGCGGCATGAGGAGGAGATGCCAGAGGCGCGGGATGGCAAGTGCCGCCCGGAGCGCGAGCTCCGCCGCACGGGCGCGGTGATGCGTGCACGGTTCAGACGCGGGCACACGTGCGAAGGCGCGGTTGTCAGCGCGACGGGGTTGTGGTGAGTGCGGGGCGTGGGAGAGAGGAGAGGCCAGGGCCTCACCGAGGTTCGTAGGGACGGGGGAAGCGGGGCTCGGGGTGGTCGACGGGGACAACGGCGACGTGGTGACGAGGTGCAGCGGCGTGGCGACGTGCATCAACAGCGTCCGCGTCGGCGACGGCAGGGGTCGAGGAGAAGCTCCGGTGGACGCGACGGGGGACCAGTCGATGTCGCCGACTTGGGGCCGCTCTAGTCGGCATCGGGCATGAGGTCGTGGATGACGTTGAGGAAGCCATAGGGCTGCACGAGCAGCTCGGGAAGGCCGTTGGTCATGGCCACGGCGAGGTGGTGGCTGCGCTCGGCCAAACGAGGAGGAAGAGGGGCGCGGCGAGCTGCTGGGGAGGACGGAGGGAGGAGAGATGACCGGGCGACGGGGAAGGGCAGTGAGGCGGTCAGAGTCGCCGGCGCGGCATCGGACAGGAGGGAGCCCCTCTCCGTGTGTGTGTGTTGTGTGGTGGCGGCGGGGTGGGAGGATGAGGGAACGGGGTGGGGATCGGGGGAAAGTGGGGAGGGGGTCGCTAGGTTTCGGTCGCCCCAGGGGGCTATAGGTACCGGCTGGGCCGGCCTGGTTGGCCCAGAGGCCAGCTGGGCTGTGGCCAGATGGGGGGTTTTTTTTCTGTTTCCTTTTCTTCTTTTTTTATTCTATTTCTTTTCAGTTTTCTTTTATTTTAGTTTTATAAAATTTAAAAGCGATAACTAATTTGGTGTTATTAAATAGGTCACAACCCCAAATATTCTGGCACTTTAAATAAAGTGTTTTGCATGTGCTTATTATTTTAAAATCATTTTAGATAATTGTTTTATCGCTGTTTTAGTTTATTTAGTGCATTTAAGTATTTTATTAGAAGACGATTTCTTCACCAACATTTATTACGGGTTATTTGACACGTTAGGAACAATTTAGTTTTGACTTTTGAAAACTTTAATTGTTTTAACTTTAATTCAGATTTGAATTTGGATCGGTTCTGAACTAACGCGAGATTATCGACAATAATCGAGGTGACGTGGCATCATTACGAGACAGTTACTATAGCTTGATTACCCGGGCGTCACAATTCTCCTCCACTACAAGAAATCTCGTCCCGAGATTTAAGAGGGGGACTAAGGAGAAAATTCTCGTTACGAAATTCTAACGGGTCTTCTCAGTCTTGGTTGCTCTTCTCGAAGAGGCCGATCCATCATGTTGAAGTCTTCATTTCTCTGCTCCAGGTCATCATGATGGAGTCGTCATCCTTTCTCTGAAGTCTTCATCGATCGTACGAAGGACAAGGAGTAACTCCGGAGGAATGGACCTCTGCAAGGTTGGCTATCTAGTAGATAACCCAAGGAAGGTGGAAGAAAGTAACTCTCGAGTAGGAACGTAAGAAATTATTGAGAGCATGGTAAGAAGGTACCATGATCTCAAGGAAGGTGGCTCGTGATCTACATACGAAGCCAAGTGCGAGGAACAATTTTGGAGAACAGGGATGTACAGGAGAGTCATGTTTTGATCCAGTGGACCTGTGGGTTATAGGCCCACCATGTGGGTTAAAATAGGGAAGGGCGTTGACATATTGCATGGTCATGATAGCAAGGCATGGCAGAGAATAACCGGCCAGTTATGTTGGCTGCATCGTCGGTACCAAGGGCAAGGGACGAAGAGAACCATTTTCCTGCTCGTTGAAACGAGGCGGACCAATAGGCAAAGTTCTCGTCCATCCGTGGTTACCGAATGTCATCAAAAATAGTAACACGGTCTTACTGACAAAGTTGTACAACAGGGTGTTTACATAAGCAGCGAATCATTACTGCTTAGATCATATAAACCACGAGAAAGGTTAAACAAGACAACGAAAAGGAAAATGTGATTATCAGATCAAACAGAACAATGGAAAGGAAATGTGTTTAAACACATATTACAAGGGTATATCCTTTCCAAGGACTAGGAGAGCATGATATCCATGACAGGATAGAAGTAGAAAATCTGTTAGGTAAGGGGAGAGGAATTTGATGACATTACCCAAACAGCGGTGTTTGGATAATTGAGCAGGAAACATTTGTCATTGGGCTTCAAATGTTCTTGTTGAAAATTGGAATACCACAGACATGCTTCGAGACAGCATTGACATGGTCTTCGAGCAAGGTCGGACATTGGAATACAAGGGATCCATCAGGATAAACTTATTAAACAAGGCATTCAATTTCCTCATGGAAAAATGGTTAACCTTGTTAAAAAGGAAACTATAACACTAGGTCTTTCGGCTAGGTGTGCTAGGAATGACATCACCTTACCGGGTCATAAAAGACCAATGTTATAACTCTTGGAAATATGTTCCAACCATCATATCTGACCGAGATTCAGATCGGATTGGTGTCATGATACCTCAGACTCAGGATGTCCGAGAAGAAAAGGTGCAACACAAATCGACGAAATGACATTGCAAGATTCTCAGGAAATGAACTATGGAAGTGAGTTACGAAACAAGAGTTCATCATTAAATCAAAGAGAGGATGAGGAGGTGGCTGATGGTCTCAGTGACAATTCATCGAGATTTCCAAAAGATGGATCTCCACAATTATGTGCACAAGGAGATAACATTTAACAGATCAAATGATATAATGATGTATGCTCGAGGGAAACATACACAATTAATCACTGGTTGAAAGGTGCACCCGAAATATGGGCTTAGGTAGCAGGATCAATGTTAGAATGGTTATTCGATAACCAATGGTCTAAGAATGAAATGTCGACCATTAACTTCAAAGCAATAGGGTTGCTAGAAGTACAGAATCCAAGCAGCATGGTTCACGTGTTGGTATCCCGGTTAGAATCAACACGGGGACCAAGAAAGAATGGTGAGGGTGAGAAGTATCACAATAGCAAGAATTGCTTAAGAGGTGGAGCAGTCCTCACAACATCCTTGACATAAAAGATGGTAATATTCCAAGGTAAAGAAGAACAAATGCTGGATAGCAAGGAACTTAAAGGTATAACACAAAACACGAACAAGTTTGTGTTGGAGGGAAGGTAGTAGAGTGGTCGATGATAACACTAATCATCGAGGGCAAGGATGGTATTTCTCATCATGAATTCAATTGATATCCTGGAAGAGCTCTGAATGCTGATGATGATCACGACACTATTGTCGAGAAATTTCATGAAGATGTAATCGATCGGCGAAGACATCACATCAAGGGAATGGTGAAGTAAAAGGTTACTATAACCATCGATAAGATGCCATCTCAGAATTCGGAGTTGTCTCTCAAGACAAACAATATGATGCGACAAGTTCGATGTAAGCTTAGAGCACTGTCGGGATTGTGTCCCGGGGATGAAGGACATAGGTAGAATGGTCAAGCAGCCAGCCTGACGATGATGATGTAGTCAATCCGTTGGGAATGACATGATCAAGTGCGAATTCGTAAGCAATGAAGATTACTAAAAGTTTTTGAATCGTAATGCGGACTCGGTCCACTATTCGGTGTTCTCGGTTGACGACAATCCAGAACTCGTGGGGTGACTATGACAGGGAAAGGTATTACTCCAATACAAACTCATAAGATGTAGTGCAATGGCATGATATCCTCGAGATACCAGGTGGATAATACTCGAAGGCATATCAAATTAAAGGTTGAAGTGGGGTGTATTGATCTATAGAAGACAAGGGCTTTAACTTGTCTGAGAAATGGAATCAAAGGAAGAAATTATGGTCGGAACCACAATCATGAATGATCAAACCACGGATACAAGATGAACTCATAACAAGGGGGTAATTATTTTCATGAGCAGCTTCCATGATAAGTTCTACATCGTGTCCATGGGTATGAACGCAAAGTTCAAGGTCGACTCCCACTTCTCCAATGCACAACCTTTCATTCACTCCTCAAAATAAAAATGATTTTAGTGTCAAAACCTACCTGGTGCATTACTAGAGGAGTATGACCCGTGAAAACTTTCGGGTTCACACAGATTATGGAAAGCATAGGTTCAACCCATCGGGGCATCTTAGAACATATACCATGAACTTTAGGGTCAATTAACACATGCTCGAAGCAGAGCATGGTTGACAAGGCATAGGTTATAACTTGCCAAAGGAAGAAGACATAATTTACCAAAGGCATTATGTATCAGGGGAGGAACTCTCAAGGTTATTGGAAATGAAGGACACGATCGGATAATAACCAAGCAAATGGTCTCGCGGACCACAAGGAACCTGATGTGAGTATCGGTACTCAACCAGAAGTGAAAATAATGCAAATGCAACAGGTTATGGAGTCATCTGAATAATTTGAAGCTTAAATGCAAAGGAATTATGATTCCAAATCAAAGGATCAGAAGCAGACACACTGATTAATCATGGATAAGATGAGTAGGCTTAGGGGTACAATCGAGGGCAAATTGATTGGTCGATAACCAGCTCAGGTTCAAAATGACATCTGAGCTGGAAAGATAATTTATAAGGATCAACCGATGATTGCGGGCACTCGCACTCATGTTGAATCAATAGGATCAAAAATACGGCGTCAACGGAGACTAATGAATATAGCCAGACATATGGGAAGCATCCATAATGCAAACAGACAAGTATTTGCAGAGCAATAAGCTTCTAAGGATTTTAGGAGGATCGAATAGTATTTTGAAGACTTTTGTGAAACAGAAGAACAACTGGGGAGAAACAAATCCTCGGTATGTGTGAGGATTAATTTGTAGGTGTATTCAGGCGAGAAGAAACTGCAAGCCAGTAGGCACAAGGGATTCTCGGAGCAATAGAGAGAATTTCGGGTATCTTGTAATAACAAGATCAATGGATAATGATTGTATGAATGACAAGTGTACGTGGTTATCCATCGGGGTTTACCGATGGAAAGGAATTGCTAAAACGATGGCACAAAGTCTCGAGAGAACATGGTAGAGTATCTTCGGAATCTCCTGGTGTAGCAGGCGAACATCTGTAATAAGGGGCTCTCTGGGAGAAAGTAGTTACGAGAACCTAGAGTCAGATTTAGAAAAATCATTTAACCCGAATAGAAAAGAGATCAGAGTCCCAGAGTATAGGTTGAGAAATAAAAGATCCTAATACCACCCAATGGCGACGTGGGCCCATAGGCCACACAAACATGATAGTAAAAGTTTTGTAATGTCTAGACTCGACTTCGGACAAGGAGTGTGGAAGGGGGATTCCTACAGGCAGTCGGCTCTGATACCAACTTGTGACGCCCCCGATTCAATCGTACACTAATCATGCATGCAAACGTGTATGATCAAGATCAGGGACTCATGGGAAGATATCACAACACAACTCTAAAACATAAATAAGTCATACAAGCATCATAATACAAGCAAGCCAGGGGCCTCGAGGGCTCGAATACAAGTGCTCGATCATAGATGAGTCAGCAGAAGCAACAATGTCTGAGTACAGACATAAGTTAAACAAGTTTGCCTTAAGAAGGCTAGCACAAACTGGGATATAGATCGAAAGAGGCGCAGGCCTCCTGCCTGGCATCCTCCTAATTACTCCTGTTCATCGTCAGCGGGCTGCACGTAGTAGAAGGCACCTCCAGTGTAGAAGGAGTCGTCGTCGACGGTGGCGTCTGGCCCCTGCACTCCGGCATCTGGTTGCGACAACCAGGTAGAAGGGAAAGGGGGGAAAAGAGGGAGAAAAGCAACCGTGAGTACTCATCCAAAGTACTCGCAAGCAAGGAGCTATATCTGGCACTGTTAGAGAGCGATCATCGGGTTATATCTGGCACTTGGAAGGGTGTGTTTTATTAAGTATCCAGTTCTAGTTGTCATAAGGTCAAGGTACAACTCCAAGTCGTCCTGTTACCGAAGATCACGGCTATTCGAATAGATTAGCTTCCCTATAGGGGTGCACCACATAACCCAACACGCTCGATCCCATTTGGCCGGACATACTTTTCTGGGTCATGCCCGGCCGCGGAAGATCAACACGTCGCAGCCCCACCTAGGCCAACAGAGAGGTCAGCACGCCGGTCTAAACCTAAGCGCACAGGGGTCTGGGCCCATTGTCCTTAGCACACCTGCACATTGCGAACGCGGCCGGAAGCAGACCTAGCCTAACAGGCGTTCCAGTCCAATCCGGCGTGCGCCGCTCAGTCGCTGACGTCACGAAGGCTTCGGCTGATACCACGACGTCGAGTGCCCATATCTTTCCCACGTAGTTGGTTAGTGCTTATAGACCAAATGGCCAGACTCAGATCAAATACCAACATCTCGTTAATCGTGTTAAGTATCCGCGGACGCCGACCAGGGCCAGGCCCACCTCTCTCCTATGTGGTCTCAACCTGCCATGTCGCTCCGCCACAAAGTAACAATCGGGGGCCGTCGGGAACCCAGGCCCACCTCTACCGGGATGGAGCCACCTGCCCCTTCAGCCCCCATCTCCGAACAGTATCATAAGTAATGTAACAGTACAAAGTATATAGCATATGCCCGTGATCACCTCCCGAATGATCACGGCCCAGTAGTATAGCATGGCATACGGACAAGAATGTAGGGCCACTGATGGAATACTAGCATTCTATACTAAGCATGTAGGATTGCAGGTAAAGGTAACAACAGTAGTAGCAAGGACAGGCTATGCATCAGGATAGGATTAACATAAAGCAGTAACATGCTACCCTACTCTAATGCAAGCAGTATAGAGAAGAATAGGCGATATCTGGTGATCAAAGGGGGGGGGAGGCTTGCCTGGTTGCTCTGGCAAGTAGGAGGGGTCGTCAACACCGTAGTCGTACTGGGTAGCAGCAGCGTCGGTCTCGGTGTCTAGCGAGAAAAGGGGGGAAGAAACAATAAATATAATGCAAACATATGCGTGACGAAGCATGACATGACAAAGCGTGGTGCTAGGTGTGCCCTAATGCGGTAGGAGGTGATACCGACGAAGGGGGGAAACATCCGGAAATTATCCCAGGTGTTTCGCATTTTCGGACAGATGAACCGGAGGGGGAAAGTTGCGTGTGTGTTATGCTAGTGACGTGTGGCGGACGAACGGGCTGCGTATCCGGATTCGTCTCATCGTTCTGAGCAACTTTCATGTAGAAAGTATTTTCATCTGAGCTACGGTTTATTTTATATGATTTTCTAAAGTTTTAAATCATTGTCAGAATTTATTTAATTTATTTAATTCAACATTATCCAGAGTAGTGCACACTGACGTCAGCAGTCAACAGAGGTGTTGACTAGTCAAACTGACGTGTGGGTCCAGTGAGACCCACCTGTCATACTCTGTTTAGGTTAATCCGGGTTTAGTTTAATTACTTAATTAGGTAACTAATGTTTTTTAGTCTAATTAAACAAGATTAATTAAGTTAATTAATTAATTAATTAGTTAACATTTTTATTTACTTATTATTTATTTTTTTTAAATCGATCTGGGCGCCAGGCCCCATTTGTCCTGAACCCTGTGGCCTAACTTGGTGCATGGGCGTGCGGGCACGCTGTGGTTCGCCGCCTCAACTGGCGCGACCAGCGGTGCCACAGCGAGGGACGACGCCTTGAGCATTTACGGCATCGCAGGAGGAAGAAGAGGACGGGGCATGAGGCAGCCATGGGCGCGGGCTGGCCGCAGGGACGCGAGCGCGGCAAGAGGAGGAGAGTCCAGAGGCGCGGGATGGCAAGTGCCGCCCGGAACGCGAGCTCCGCCACACGGGCATGGCGATGCGTGCACGGTTCAGACGCGGGCACACGCGCGAAGGCGCGGACGTCGGCGCGACGGGGTTGTGGTGAGTGCGGGGCGAGGGAGAGAGGAGAGGCCGGGGCCTCACCAAGGTTCGTAGGGACGGGGGCAGCAGGGCTCGGGGTGGTCGACGGGAACGACGGCGACGTGGTGACGAGGTGCAGCGGCGTGGCGACGTGCGTCGACGGCGTCGGCAGGGGTCGAGGAGGAGCTCTATTCGGCCTCGGGCATGAGGTCGTGGATGACGTCGAGGAAGCCGTAGGGCTGCACGAGCAGCTCGGGAAGGCCGTTGGTCATGGCCACGGCGAGGTGGTGGCTGCGCTCGGCCAAACGAGGAGGAAGAGGGGCGCAGTGAGCTGCTGGGGAGGATGGAGGGAGGAGAGATTACCGGGCGACGGGGAAGGGCAGTGAGGCGGTCAGAGTCGCCGGCGCAACATCGGATAGGACACTACTAGGAAAAGGGCTATAGATGGGATGGACACTAATGGCGCACTGTACATGTGGTGCGCCATTACTAAATACTAATGGCACACCATGTGTTGGTGCGCCATTAGTGTGCAAATACTAATGGCGCACCACATCCCACAGGCGCCATTAGTAAAAAATAATTTTTCAAAACTACTAATGGCGCACCGTGGGAGTAGTGCGCCATTACTAGTTTCAACTAGTAATGGCGCACCACTCCCACGGTGCGCCATTAGTATTTTGGCCCAAACATTCCCCCGAATGCACCACCCCCGGACCGCCTTTTCAGTTTCAGAAAAAATAAAAAAAATGATAGAAATGTCAAAAAAATAAAAGAAAACAAGATTCCCATGTGATATGTGGTCTAGTTGTTAGAAAAATTTACAAACATGAATTTTCGACTTTTTTGCAAAATCTCTCGAGAATTTGTAAAAATGGGCATAACTTTTGCATACGAACTCGGATGAAAAAGTTTTTTATATGAAAAATCATCTACTCGAAAACCTAACAGAAAAAAAGATACATGGCTTTTAAGATCTGGAGAGGCAAAAAAATTCAAAAAAATTCAAACTTACTAATGGTGCACCTGCCCATGGTGCGCCATTACTATTTTCCTGCCTTCAAAATTCAAAATAAATCAAAAAAATAAAAAGAAGTTACTAATGGCGCACCTGCCCATGGTGCGCCATTAGTATCTTCCCGCCTTCAAAATTCAAAAAAATTCAAAAAAATAAAAAAAAGTTACTAATGGCGCACCTGCCCATGGTGCGCCATTAGTATCTTCCCGCCTTCAAAATTCAAAAAAAATCAAAAAAAATAGTAATGGCGCACCTGCCCACGGTGCGCCTTTACTATGTCGTATATATGGCTGGGCGTGTCCTCTCCTCCTTACCTCTTCATTCTTCTCCTCCACTCCACCTCTCCTCCACTTCTCCACTCCATATTCCCTTCTCTCCTCCACCATACTACCCTCCTCCTCTCCGGCGACCTCCTCATCCTCCTCCTCCTCTCCGGCGACCTCCTCCTCCCTCCTCTCCTCTCCTCCCCTCCCATCCCCTCACGGTTTCTCCTCCCTCCTCTCCGGTGAGCTCCTCCTCCCTCATCTCCGGTGAGCTCCTCCTCCCTCCTCTCCGGTGAGCTCCTCCTCCCTCATCTCCGGTGAGCTCCTCCTCCCTCCTCTCCGGTGAGCTCTTCCTCCCTCCTCTCCGGTGAGCTCCTCCTCCCTCCTCTCTGGTGAGCTCCTCCTCCCTCCTCTCCTCCCATCCCCTCATGGTTTCTCCTTCCTCCTCTCTGATGCTCCGGTGAACTCCTCTCCGGCGACCTCCTCCTCCTCTCCGGCGAACTCCTCTCCGGCAAAAGAACACGGCAAAAGAACGTACAAGAACCAAAAACGGGAACAAAATTTGAAATAATATCGTGCAAAAAAACGAGAAAAAAAACGAGCAAAAAATGGGCAAAAAAATCACGATCCAGATCAAAATTCAAAATTCAAAAATAGCAATGGCGCACGGTGGGGGTTAGATGGTGCGCCACTACTATTTTCCCGCCTTCAAAATTCAAAAATACTAATGGTGCACCGTGGCCAATACTAATGGCGCACCAGTGGTCCATACTAATGGCGCACCGTGGCCTATACTAATGGCGCACCACTTGTGCGCCATTAGTTAAAAATACTAGTGGCGTGATACTAATGGCGCACCAGTAGTGCACCATTAGTAGGCAAAACTGGTGCGCCATTAGTAGGCCTTCCTAGTAGTGGGATGGAGCTCCTCTCCCGTGTGTGTTGTGTGGTGGCGGCGGGGTGGGAGGATGAGGGAACGGGGTGGGGATCGGGGGAAAGTGGGGAGGGGGTCGCTAGGTTTCGGTCGCCCCAGGGGGCTATAGGCGCCGGCTGGGCCGGCCTGGTTGGCCCAGAGGCCAGCTGGGCTGTGGCCCAGTGGGGGGGGGGTTCTTTTTTTTCTATTTCCTTTTCTTCTTTTTTTTATTCTATTTATTTTCAGTTTTCTTTTATTTTAGTTTTATAAAATTTAAAAGCGATAACTAATTTGGTGTTATTAAATAGGTCACAGCCCCAAATATTCTGGCACTTTAAATAAAGTGTTTTTGCATGTGCTTATTATTTTAAAATCATTTTAGATAATTTTTTTATCGCCGTTTTAGTTTATTTAGTGCATTTAAGTATTTTATTAGAAGACGATTTCTTCACCAACATTTATTACGGGTTATTTGACACGTAAGGAACAATTTAGTTTTGACTTTTGAAAACTTTAATTGTTTTAACTTTAATTCAGATTTGAATTTGGATCGGTTCTGAACTAACGCGAGATTATCGACAATAATCGAGGTGACGTGGCATCATTACCAGAGGGTTACTGTAGCTTGATTAACTGGGCGTCACAGAGGCGTAGTAGGAAGATGGTCTCTCTCAAACAGCCCTGCAACCAAATAACAAAAAGTCTCTTGTGTCCCCAACACACCCAATACAATAGCAAATTGTATAGGTGCACTAGTTCGGCGAAGAGATGGTGATACTAGTGCAAAATAGATAGTAGATATGGGTTTTTGTAGTCTGAAAATATAAAAACAGCAAGGTAACTAATGATAAACGTGAGCGTAAACGGTATTGCAATGATAGGAAACAAGGCCTAGGGTTCATACTTTCACTAGTGCAAGTTATCTCAACAACAATGATAGGAAACAAGGCCTAGGGTTCTACTTCCATCCCCCGTCCCGGCAGTGCCTCATGTTTGATGGCAAGGAGCTAGAGGATGGACGCACGACAGCGGACTACAACATTGAGGAGGATTCAACCATCCAGCAAGCCCTTCGCCCGAAGTTGCCACGGGAAATGATGCAAATCTTTCTGGCGGCGCCCCCTAGAGGTAGAGAGTGCAGACACCATAGAGGACGTCAGAAAAAGATCCATGGCACGTCGGGCATCCCGTCGCACTCCCAGCTAACCCTCGTCTTTGACGGGAAGCAGCGAGAGGACGGGCATGTGGACTGGATGGCTACGGTGTCTACGTTGGGTCCACCCTCCACCTAACCCTTCTTGGGTCAGCGTGGATGCTCATCTCTGTTAGGTGATGTCTACTACACAACCTTCTTCATGTAGACGTTGTTGGGCCTGCAAGTGCACAAGTTTGTAGGACAGTAGGAAATTTCCCTCAAGTGGATGACCTAAGGTTTATCTATCCGTGGGAGGCGTAGGATGAAGATGGTCTCTCTCAAGCAACCCTGCAACCAAATAACAAAGAGTCTCTTGTGTGCCCAACACACCCAATACAATGGTAAATTGTATAGGTGCATTAGTTCGGCAAAGAGATGGTGATACAAGTGCAATATGGATGGTAGATGTAGGTTTTTGTAATCTGAAAATATAAAAACAGCAAGGTAACTAATGATAAAAGTGAGCGTAAATGGTATTGCAATGATAGGAAACAAGGCATGGGGTTCATACTTTCACTAGTGCAAGTTCTCTCAACAATAATGACATAGATAGATCATATAACAAGCCCTCAACATGCAACAAAGAGTCACTCCAAAGACACTAATAGCGGAGAACAAACGTAGAGATTATGTTCGGGTACGAAACCACCACAAAGTTATTCTTTCGGATCGATCTATAAAAATGTTCGTACTAGAATAACACCTTAAGATACAAATCAACCAAAACCCTAATCTCACCTAGATACTCCATTGTCACCTCAAGTATCAGTGGGCATGATTATACGATATGCATCACACAATCTTAGATTCATCCAACCAACATAAATGTACTTCAAAGAGTGCCCCAGAGTTTCTACCGGAGAGTCAAGAACGTGTGCCAAACCCTATGCATAGGTTCCCAATGTCACGAAACCCGCAAGTTGATCACCAAGATATACGTCAAGTGTTCTCATAAAAGACTCAATCCGATAAGATAACTTCAAAGGGGAAACTCAATTCATCACAATAGAGTAGTGGGGGAGAAACATCATAAGATCCAACTACAATAGCAAAGCTCGGGATACATCAAGATCGTGCCATAGAGGAACACGAGAGAGAACACGAGAGAGAGATAAAACACATAGCTACTGGTACATACCCTCAACCCCAAGGGTGAACTACTCCCTCCTCGTCATGGAGAGCGTCGGGATGATGAAGATGGCCACCGGAGATGGATCCCCCCTCCGGCAGGGTACCGGAAAGGGGTCCCCATTGGTTTTTGGTGGTTCTGGAGGCTTGCGGCGGCGGAACTCCCGATCTATCTTCTGTTCTGGAAGTTTCAGGGTACGACGGTATATATGGGTGAAAGGAGAACGTCGGTGGAGCTACGGTGGCCCCACGAGGTAGGGGCGCGCCCAGGGGGGTGTGCGCGCCCCCACCCTCGTGAGCACCTCCCGTATCTTCTGACGTGGAGTCCAAGTCCATCAGGTGGGTTTCCTTCCAAAAATAACCTCTCCAGATTGATTTCGTTCCGTTTGACTCCGTCGATATTCCTTTTCCTCGAAATACTGAAATAGGCATAAAACAGCAAATCTGGGCTGGGCCTCCTGTTAATAGGTTAGTCCCAAAAATAATATAAAAGTAGATAATAAACCCCAATATTGCCTAAAACATTAGATAATATAGCATGGAGCAATCAAAAATTATAGATACGTTGGAGACGTATCATTCATCAACCACCATAGGACAACGAAAATCTACTCAGACATCATAGGATGGCAACACATCATTGGAAAATAATATGAAGCATAAAGCACCATGTTCAAGTAGAGGGTACAGCGGGTTGTGGGAGAGTGGACCGCTGTAGATAGATGGGGGAACGTGATGGAGATGTTGGTGAAGATGGCGTAGGTGTTGGTGTAGATCACGGTGATGATGATGATGGCCACGACAGCGTTCCGGCGCCACCGGAAGAGAAGGGGAGAGGGGGCCCATTCTTCTTCTTCTTCCTTGACCTCCTCCCTAGATGGGAGAAGGGTTTCCCCTATGGTCCTTGGCCTCCATGGCGTGGGAGGGGCGAGAGCCCCTCCGAGATTGGATCTATTTCTCTGTCTCTCTCTGTTTCTCCGTTCTCCCTGGCTCTGTTTCATCGTTTCGTGTATATATGGAGATCTGTAACTCCGATTGGCCTGAAACCTTCGCTGTGATTTTTTTTCCCGAAAATTAGCTTTCTTGCGGCAAAAGAAGAGCGTCAACCGCCTTACAGGTGGGTCACGAGGGTCAGGGGCACGCCCCCCTACCTCGTGCCCACCTCGGACACTGGTTCCCGTTGATTTTTCCTCCAGATTTTCCAAATATCCCGAAAAGTATCTCTGTCCGTTTTTATCCCGTTTGGACTCCGTTTGATATGGATATTCTGCGAAACCAAAAACATGCAACAGACAAGAACTGGCACTGGGCACTGGATCAATATGTTAGTCCCAAAAATAGTTTAAAAATTTGCCAAAAAGTATATGGAAGTTGTAGAATATTGGCATGGAACAATCAAAAATTATAGATACGACGGAGACGTATCATCTACAAGCATAGAATTTTTACTACTCTCCACATAAGCAAAATTCTTCTCATCAACAATAGTGGGAGCAAACTGAACAAAATAACTATCATGTGATTGAAAATTGAGATCAAGATGACAAGTCTCATGGTTATCATTATTCTTTATAGCATATGTGTCATCACAATAATCATCATAGATAGGAGGCATGCTTTTATCATAATAAATTTGCTCATCAAAACTAGGGGGACAAAAAATATCATCTTCATCAAACATCGCTTCCCCAAGCTTGTGACTTTGCATATCATTAGCATCAAGGATATTCAAGGAATTCATACTAACAACATTGCAATCATGCTCATCATTCAAAGATTTAGTGCCAAACATTTTACATTCTTCTTCTAGCACTTGAGCACAATTTTCCTTCCCATCATTTTCACGAAAGATATTAAAAAGATGAAGCGTATGAGACAAACTCAATTCCTTTTTTTGTAGTTTTCTTTTATAAACTAAACTAGTGATAAAACAAGAAACAAAAAGATTCGATTGCAAAATCTAAAGATATACCTTCAAGCACTAACCTCCCCGGCAACAGCACCAGAAAAGGGCTTGATGTCTACTACACAACCTTCTTCTTGTAGATGTTGTTGGGCCTCCAAGTGCAGAGGTTTGTAGGACAGTAGCAAATTTCCCTCAAGTGGATGACCTCAGGTTTATCAATCCATGGGAGGCGTAGGATGAAGATGGTCTCCCTCAAACAACCCTGCAACCAAATAACAAAGAGTCTCTTGTGTCCACAACACACCCAATACAATGGTAAATTGTATAGGTGCACTAGTTCGGCGAAGAGATTGTGATACAAGTGCAATATGGATGGTAGATATAGGTTTTTGTAATCTGAAAATATAAAAACAGCAAGGTAACTAATGATAAAAGTGAGCGTAAACGGTATTGCAATGCTAGGAAACAAGGCCTAGGGTTCATACTTTCACTAGTGCAAGTTCTCTCAACAATAATAACATAGTTGGATCATATAACTATCCCTCAACATGCAACAAAGAGTCATTCCAAAGTCACTAATAGAGGAGAACAAACGAAGAGATTATGGTAGGGTACGAAACCACCTCAATGTTATTCTTTCCAATCAATCCGTTGGGCTATTCCTACAAGTGTCACAAACAGCCCTAGAGTTCGTACTAGAATAACACCTTAAGATACAAATCAACCAACACCCTAATGTCACCTAGATACTCCAATGTCACCTCAAGTATCCGTGGGCATGATTATACGATATGCATCACACAATCTCAATTCATCTATTCAAACAAACACATAGAACCTCAAAGAGTGCCCCAAAGTTTCTACCGGAGAATCACGAAGAAAATGTGTGCCAACCCCTATGCATAGGTTCATGGGCGGAACCCGCAAGTTGATCACCAAAACATACATCAAGTGGATCACGTGATATCCCATTTTCACCACAGATATGCACGACAAGACATACATCAAGTGTTCTCAAATCTTTAAAGACTCAATCCGATAAGATGACTTCAAAGGGAAAACTCAATCCATTACAAGAGAGTAGAGGGGGAGAAGAAACATAAGATCCAACTATAATAGCAAAGCTCGAGATACATCAAGATCGTGCCAAATCAAGAACACGAGAAAGAGAGAGAGATCAAACACATAGCTACTGGTACAGACCCTCAGCCCCGAGGGTGAACTACTCCCTCCTCGTCATGGAGAGCGTCGAGATGATGAAGATGGCCACCGGTGAGGGTTCCCCCCTCCGGCAGGGTGCTGGAACAAGGTCCCGATTCGTTTTTGGTTGCTCTGGAGGTTTTGCGGCGGTGGAACTCCCGATCTATTCTCGTATTCAGAAGTTTTAGGGTACATGGGTATATATGGGTGAAAGAAGTACGTCGGTGGACCTCCGGGCTGTCCACGAGGTAGGGGGGCGCGCCCCCCACCCTTGTGGGCAGCCCGGGACTCCCCTGATGAGCTTCCGGTACTCCGTGGGCTTCTTCTGGTCCAAAAGTAAGTTTCGTGGACTTTCAGGTCAATTGGACTCCGTTTGATATTCCTTTTCTTCGAAACACTGAAATAGGCAAAAAACAGCAATTCTGGGCTGGGCCTCCGGTTAATAGGTTAGTCCCAAAAATAATATAAAAGTGGATAATAAAGCCCTAAATTGTCCAAAACAGTAGATAATATAGCATGGAGCAATCAAAAATTATAGATACGTTGGAGACGTATCATCATGCATCGTCATGCTTATGTTTGCATTCTATTTACTGTTTCTTCCCCCTCTTCTCTCGAGTAGACTACGAGACCGACGCTGCTGCTGCCCAGTTCGACTACAGTGTTGACGACCCCTCCTTGCCAGAGCAACCAGGCAAGCCCCCCCCCCCCTTGATCACTAGATATCGCCTATTCTTCTCTCTACTGCTTGCATTAGAGTAGTGTAGCATGTTACTGTTCGGTTACTCCTATTCTATTGCATAGCCTGTCATTGTTACTACAGTCGTTGATACCTTACCCGCAATCCTAAATGCTTAGTATAGGATGCTAGTTTTGTTGGGGAACGTAGCAGAAATTCAAAATTTTCCTACGTGTCACCAAGATCTATATATGGAGAAACTAGCAACGAGGGAAGGAGAGTGCATCTACATACCCTTGTAGATCGCTAAGCGGAAGCGTTCAAGAGAACGGGGTTGAAGGAGTCGTACTCGTCGTGATCCAAATCACCGGAGATCCTAGTGCCGAACGGACGGCACCTCCGCGTTCAACACACATACAGCCCGGTGACGTCTCCCATGCCTTGATCCAGCAAGGAGAGAGGGAGAGGTTGAGGAAGACTCCATCCAGCAGCAGCACAACGGCGTGGTGGTGGTGGAGGCGTGGCAATCCCAGCAGGCTTCGCCAAGCACCAAGGGAGAGGAGGAGGAGGAGAAGCAGGGCTGCACCAAGAGGAGAAGTTCTCATGTGTGTTGGGCAGCCCAAAACCTCAAGTATATATAGGGGAAAGGGGATCGCCCCTTTAGGGTTTCCCACCCCAAGGGTGCGGCCAGCCCTAGATGGGACTTGGGGCGGCCAGAGGGGAGGAGTGCCTCCCAAGTCAAGTGGAGGCCCTCCCCTTAGGGTTTCCCCCTTCCCATGCGCATGGGCCTTGGGGGGGCTGGTGCCCCTGGCCCATTAAGGCTAGGGCGCCCCCCTACAGCCCATGCTACTGTATTGGACGTGGTGGAACAATTTCCGGACCTCCGGACCCCTCCGGAATCCTCCGGAACCTTCTGGAAGCTTCTCGGTACAATACCGAAAAAACCCGAACTTTTTCCGGAACCCGAACAACAACTTTCCATATATAAATCTTTACCTCCGGACCATTCCAGAACTCCTCGTGACGTCCGGGATCTCATCCGGGACTCCGAACAACATTCGGTAACCACATACAAACTTCCTTTATAACCCTAGCGTCATCGAACCTTAAGTGTGTAGACCCTACGGGTTCGGGAGACATGTAGACATGACCGAGACGTTCTCCGGTCAATAACCAACAGCGGGATCTGGATACCCATGTTGGCTCCCACATGTTCCACGATGATCTCATCGGATGAACCACGATGTCAAGGACTCAATCAATCCCGTATTCAATTCCCTTTGTCTAGCGGTATTGTACTTGCCCGAGATTCGATCGTCGGTATCCCGATACCTTGTTCAATCTCGTTACGGCAAGTCTCTTTACTCGTTCCGTAACACATCATCCCGTGATCAACCCCTTGGTCACATTGTGCACATTATGATGATGTCCTACCGAGTGGGCCCAGAGATACCTCTCCGTTTACGGAGTGACAAATCCAGTCTCGATTCGTGCCAACCCAGCAGACACTTTCGGAGATACCTGTAGTGCACCTTTATAGTCACCCGATTCGTTGTGACGTTTGGTACACCCAAAGCATTCCTACGGTATCCGGAGTTGCACAATCTCATGGTCTAAGGAAATGATACTTGACATTAGAAAAGCTTTAGCATACGAACTACGATCTTTGTGCTAGGCTTAGGATTGGGTCTTGTCCATCACATCATTCTCCTAATGATGTGATCCCGTTATCAATGACATCCAATGTCCATGGTTAGGAAACCGTAACCATCTATTGATCAACGAGCTAGTCAACTAGAGGCTTACTAGGGACACGGTGTTGTCTATGTATCCACACATGTATATGAGTTTAATATCAATACAATTATAGCATGGATAATAAACGATTATCATGAACAAGGAAATATAATAATAACTAATTTATTATTGCCTCTAGGGCATATTTCCAACAGTCTCCCACTTGCACTAGAGTCAATAATCTAGTTCACATCGCCATGTGATCAACATTGATAGGTCACATCGCCATGTGACCAACATCCAAAGAGTTTACTAGTGTCTGTAAACTAGTTCACATCATCATGTGATTAAGACTCAATGAGTTCTGAGGTTTGATCATGTTTTGCTTGTGAGAGAGGTTTTAGTCAACGGGTTTTAGTCAACGGGTCTGAACCTTTTAGATCCGTGTGTGCTTTGCAAATTTCTAGGTCATATTGTAAACGCTGCTTCCACGCTCGACTTGGATCTATTCCAAATGGTTGCTCCACCATACGTATCCGGTTTGCCACTCAGAGTCACTCGGATAGGTGTTAAAGCTTGCATCGACATAACACTTTACATCGAACTCTTTATCACCTCCATAATCGAGAAACATATCCTTATTCCTCTAAGGATAGTTTTGACCGCTGTCCAATGATCAGTTCCTGGATCATTCTTGTACCCCTTGACTGATTCATGGCAAGGCACACTTCCGGTGCGGCACACAGCATAGCATACTGTAGAGCCTACGTCTAAGGCATAGGGGATGACCTTCGTCCTTTCTCTCTTTTCTGCCGTGGTCGAGCTTTAAGTCTTAACTTCATACCTTACAATTCAGGCAAGAACTCCTTCTTTGACTGATCCATCTTGAACACTTTCAAGATTCTGTCAAGGTATGTGCTCATTTGAAAGTATTATTAAACATTTTGATCTATCTTATAGATCTTGATGCTTATTGTTCAAGTAGCCTAATCCAGGTTTTTCATTGAAAAACACTTTTCAAACAACCCTATATGCTTTCTAGAAATTCTACATCATTTCTGATCAACAATATGTCAACAACATATACTCATCAGAAATTCTATAGTGCTCCCACTCACTTCTTTGGAAATACAAGTTTCTCATAAACTTTGTATAAACCCAAAATCTTTGATCATCTCATCAAAGCGCACATTCCAACTCCGAGATGCTTACTCCAGTCCTTAGAAAGGATCGCTGGAGCCAGCATACCTTTTAGCATCCTTAGGATCGACAAAACTTTTCTTATTGTATCATATACAACCTTTCCTTACGAAAACTGGTAAGGAAACTAGTCTTGACATCCATCTGCCAGATTTCATAAATGCAGCTAATGCTAACATGATTCCGACGGACTTAAGCATCGCTACGGATGAGAAAATCTCATCGTAGTCAACTCCTTGAACTTGTGAAAAAACTCTTCGCCACAAGTCGAGCTTCCATAGACGGTGACATTATCGTCCACGTCCGTCTTCTTCTTAAAGATCCATTTATTTCAATGGCTTGCCGATCATCGGGCAAGTCCACCAAAGTCCATGCTTTGTTCTGATATATGGATACTATCTCGGATTTCATGGCTTCTAACCATTTGTCGGAATTTGGGCCCACCATTGCTTCTCCATAGCTCGTAGGTTCATTGTTGTCTAGCAACATGACCTTTAAGACAGGATCACCGTACCACTCCGAAGCAGTACGCGTTCTTGTCGTCCTACGAGGTTCGGTAGTGACTTGATCCGAAGCTTCATGATCAATATCATAAGCTTTCACTTCAATTGGTGTAGGTGCCACGGGAACAACTTCCTGTGCCCTGCTACACACTGGTTGAAGTGATGGTTCAATAACCTCATCAAGTCTCCACTATCCTCCCACTCAATTCTCGAGACAAACCTTTCCTCGAGAAAGGACCCGATTCAAGAAACAATCCCTATTGCTTTCGGATCTGAATTAGGAGGTATACCCAACTGTTTTGGGTGTCCTATGAAGATGCATTTTATCCGCTTTGGGTTCGAGCTTATCAACCTGAAACCTTTTCACATAAGCGTCGCAACACCAAACTTTTAAGAAACGAAAACTTAGGTTTCTCCAAACGGTGTCGTCTCAACGGAATTACGTGGTACCCTATTAAAGTGAATGTGGTTGTCTCTAATGCCTAACCCATGAACGATAGTGGTAATTCGATAAGAGACATCATGGTACGCACCATATCCAATAGGGTGCAACTATGACGTTCGGACACACCGTCACACTATGGTGTTCCAGGCGGTATTAGTTGTGAAACAATTTGCACAATGTCTTAATTGTGTGCCAAAACTCGTAACTCAGATATTCATCTCTATGATCACATCACAGACATTTTATCCTCTTGTCACGAAGATCTTAAACTTCACTCTGAAATTACTTGAACCATTCAATAATTCAGACTTGAGTTTCATCAAGTAAATATACTCAACATCTACTCGAATCATCTGTGAAGTAAGAACATAACGATATTCACTGCATGCCTCAGCACTCATTGGACTGCACACATCAAAATGTGTTACTTCCAACAAGTTGCTTTCTTGTTCCATTTCACTGAAAAATGAGGCTTTCAGTCATCTTGCCCATGTGGTATGATTTGCATGTCTCAAGTGATTCAAAATCAAGTGAGTCCAAACGGTCCATTTGCATGGAGTTTCTTCATGCATATACACCAATAGACATGGTTCGCATGTCTCAAACTTTTCAAAAACGAGTGAGTCCAAAGATCCATCAACATGGAGCTTCTTCATGCGTTCTATACCAATATGACTCAAATGGCAGTGCCACAAGTAAGTGGTACTATCTTATATCTTTTGGCATGAAAATGTGTATCACTATGATCGAGATTCAATAAACCATTCCTTTAGGTGCATGACCACTGAAGGTATTATTCACATAAATAGATTAACCATTATTCTCCTTAAATGAATAACCGTATTGCAACAGACATAATCCAATCATGTCTATGCTCAACACAAACACCAAATGACAATTATTCAGGTTTAATACTAATCTTGATGGTAGAGGGAGCGTGCGATGTTTGATCACATCAAACTTGGAAACACTTCCAACACATATCGTCAGCTCACCTTTAGCTAGTCTCCGTGTATTCCGTAGCTCTTTTATTTCGAGTTACTAACACTTAGCAACCGAACCGGTATCTTAATACCCTGGTGCTACTAGGAGTACTAGCAAAGTACACATTAACATAACGTATATCCAATATACTTCTATCGACCTTGCCAGCCTTCTTATCTACCAAGTATCTAGGGTAATTGTGCTCCAGTGGCTGTTCCCCTTATTACAGAAGCACTTAGTCTCGGGTTTGGGTTCAACCTTGGGTTTCTTCACTAGAGCAGCAACTGATTTGCCGTTTCATGAAGTGTCCCTTCTTGCCCTTGCCCTTCTTGAAACTAGTGGTTATACCAACCATCAACAATTGATGCTCCTTCTTGATTTCTACTTTCGCGGTGTCAAACATCGCGAATATCTCAAGGATCATCATATTTATCCCTGATATGTTATAGTTCATCACGAAGCTTCTAGCAGCTTGGTGGCAATGACTTTGGAGAAACATCACTATCTCATCAGGAAGATCAACTCCCACTCAATTCAAGTGATTGTTGCACTCAGACAATCTGAGCACAAGCTCAACGATTGAGCTTTTCTCCCTTAGTTTGTAGGCTAGAAAACTCGTCGGAGGTCTCATACCTCTTGACGTGGGCACGAGCCTGAAATCCCAATTTCAGCCCTCGAAACATCTCATATGTTCCGCGATGTTTCGAAAAACGTCTTTGGTGCCTCAACTCTAAACCGTTTAACTGAACTATCACGTAGTTATCAAAACGTGTATGTCCGATGTTCGCAACATCCACAGACGGCGTTTGGGGTTCAACACACGAGCGGTGCATTAAGGACATAAGCTTTCTACTGTCCGCATAATCGCTCTGTCAACTTTCAACTATATTTTCTCTAGGAACATATCTAAACAGTGGAACTAAAGCGCGAGCTACGACATAATTTGCAAAAGGTTTTTGACTATGTTCAGGATAATTAAGTTCATCTTATGAACTCCCACTCAGATAGACATCCCTCTGGTCATCTAAGTGATTACATGATCCAAGTCAACTAGGCCGTGTCCGATCATCACGTGAGACGGACTAGTCATCATCGGTGAACATCTTCATGTTGATCGTATCTACTATACAACTCATGCTCGACCTTTCGGTCTCTGTGTTTCGAGGCCATGTCTGTACATGCTAGGCTCGTCAAGTTAACCCTAAGTGTATTGCGTGTGTTCCGAGGCCATGTCTGTACATGCTAGGCTCGTCAACACCCGTTGTATGTGAACGTAAGAATCCATCACACCCGATCATCACGTGGTGCTTAGAAGCGACGAACTTTTGGCAGCGGTGCACAGTTAGGGAGACACTTCTTGAAATTGTTGTAAGGATCATCTTATTTACTACCGTCGTTCTAAGTAAACAAGATGCATAAACATAATAAACATCACATGCAATTATATAGTAGTGACATGATATGGCCAATATCATATAGCTCCATTGATCTCCATCTTCGGGGCTCCATGATCATCATCGTCACCGGCATGACACCATGATCTCCATCATCATGATCTCCATCATTGTGTCTCCATGAAGTTGTCTCGCCAACTATTACTTCTACTACTATGGCTACGGTTAGCAATAAAGTAAAGTAATTACATGGCGTTGTTCAATGACACGCAGGTCATACAATAAATAAAGACAACTCCTATGGCTCCTGCCGGTTGTCATACTCATCGACATGCAAGTCGTGATTCCTATTACAAGAACATGATCAATCTCATACATCACATATCATTCATCACATTCTTCTTGGCCATATCACATCACATAGCATACCCTGCAAAAACAAGTTAGGCGTCCTCTAATTGTTGTTTGCATGTTTTACGTGGCTGCTATGGGTTTCTAGCAAGAACGTTTCTTACCTCATAAAACCACAACGTGATATGCCAATTGCTATTTACCCTTCATAAGGACCCTTTTCATCGAATCCGTTCCGACTAAAGTGGGAGAGACTAGCACCGCTAGCCACCTTATGCACCAAGTGCATGTCGGTCGGTGGAACCTGTTTCACGAAAATGCGTGTAAATTCGGTCCGGGCGCTTCATCCCACAATACCGTCGAAACAAGATTGGACTAGTAACGGTAAGCATATTGAACATCATCAACGCCCACAACTACTTTGTGTTCTACTCGTGCAAAGAATCTACGCAATAGACCTAGCTCATGATGCCCTTTGTTGGGGAGCGTAGTAGAAATTCAAAATTTTCCTACGTGTCACCAAGATCTATCTATGGAGAAACTAGCAACGAGGGAAGGAGAGTGCATCTACATACCCTTGTAGATCGCTAAGCGGAAGCGTTCAAGAGAACGGGGTTGAAGGAGTCGTACTCGTCGTGATCCAAATCACCGGAGATCCTAGTGCCGAACGGACGGCACCTCCGTGTTCAACACACGTACAGCCCGGTGACGTCTCCCATGCCTTGATCCAGCAAGGAGAGAGGGAGAGGTTGAGGAAGACTCCATCCAGCAGCAGCGCAACAACGTGGTGGTGGTGGAGGAGCGTGGCAATCCCGCAGGGCTTCGCCAAGCACCAAGGGAGAGGAGGAGGAGGAGAAGCAGGGCTGCACCAAGAGGAGAAGTTCTCATGTGTGTTGGGCAGCCCAAAACCTCAAGTATATATAGGGAAAGGGGCTGCGCCCTTTAGGGTTTCCACCCCAAGGGGTGCGGCCAGCCCTAGATGGGACTTGGGGCGGCCAAGAGGGGAGGAGTGCCTCCCAAGTCAAGTGGAGGCCCTCCCCTTAGGGTTTCCCCCTTCCCATATGCGTGGGCCTTGGGGGGGCTGGTGCCCCTGGCCCATTAAGGCTAGGGCGCCCCCTACAGCCCATGCTACTGTATTGGACGTGGTGGAACAATTTCCGGACCTCCGGACCCCTCCGGAATCCTCCGGAACCTTCTAGAAGCTTCCCGGTACAATACCGAAAAAACCCGAACTTTTTCCGGAACCCGAACAACAACTTTCCATATATAAATCTTTACCTCCGGACCATTCCGGAACTCCTCGTGACGTCTGGGATCTCATCCGGGACTCCGAACAACATTCGGTAACCACATACAAACTTCCTTTATAACCCTAGCGTCATCGAACCTTAAGTGTGTAGACCCTACGGGTTCGGGAGACATGTAGACATGACCGAGACGTTCTGCGGTCAATAACCAACAGCGGGATCTGGATACCCATGTTGGCTCCCACATGTTCCACGATGATCTCATCGGATGAACCACGATGTCAAGGACTCAATCAATCCCGTATTCAATTCCCTTTGTCTAGCGGTATTGTACTTGCCCGAGATTTGATCGTCGGTATCCCGATACCTTGTTCAATCTTGTTACCGGCAAGTCTCTTTACTCGTTGCGTAACACATCATCCCGTGATCAACCCCTTGGTCACATTGTGCACATTATGATGATGTCCTACCGAGTGGGCCCAGAGATACCTCTCCGTTTACGGAGTGACAAATCCGATCTCGATTCGTGCCAACCCAAGACACTTTCGGAGATACCTGTAGTGCACCTTTATAGTCACCCGGTTGTTGGGGAGCGTAGTAATTTCAAAATTTTCCTACGATCACGCAAGATCATGGTGATGCATAGCAACGAGATGAGAGTGTTGTCTCACGCCCTCGTGAGACCAGCAGCGGAAGCGTTGACATAGCGTAGAGGAAGTAGTCGTACTTCTTCCCGATCCAACCGATCCAAGTACCGAGCGTCACGGCACCTCCGAGTTCTGCACACGTTCAGCTCGATGGCGTCCCTCGAACTCCGATCCAGCCGAGTGTTGAGGAGAGTTTCGTCAAGACGACGGCGTGGTGGCGATGATGATGTTCCACGGCGCGAGGCTTCGCCTAAGCTCCGCAGCGGTATATTCGAGGTGTAGTTTGGTGGAAGGGGGCACCGCACACGGCTAAGGAACGATCTCAATGATCAACTTGTGTGTCATGGGGTGCCCCCTGCCCCTGTATATAAAGGAGGGAAGGGGAGGGGCTGGCCGGCCAGAGAGAGGAGGCGCACCAGGGTTTCCTACTCCTACTAGGAGTAGGATTCCCCCCCAATCCTAGTCCAACTAGGTTTCCCCAAGTGGGAAGAGAGAGAGAGAGGGGGGCGCCCCCTTCTCCTAGTCCTAATAGGACTAGGGAAGGGGGGAAGGTGCGGCCAGCACTATGGCCCCCTTTTCTCTTTCCCACTAAGGCCCATCATGGCCCATTGACCCCCCGGGGGGTTCCGGTAACCCCTCGGTACTCCGGTAAAATTCCCAATTTCCTCCGGAGTGATTCCGAGTCAAACATAGGCTTCCAATATATCAATCTTTATGTCTCGACCATTTGAGACTCCTCGTCATGTCCGTGATCTCATCCGGGACTCGAACAACCTTGGTACATCAATATCATATAAACTCATAATAAGCATCATCGAAGCGTTAAGCGTGCGGACCCTACGGGTTCGAGAACTATGTAGACATGACCGAGACACCTCTCGGTCAATAACCAATAGCGGGACCTGGATGCCCATATTGGCTCCTACATATTCTCGAAGATCTTTATCGGTCAGACCGCATAACAACATCGTTGTTCCCTTTGTCATCGGTATGTTACTTGCCCGAGATTCGATCGTCGGTATCCAATACCTAGTTCAATCTCGTTTCTTGGCAAGTCTCTTTTCTCGTTCCGTAATACATCATCTCACAACTAACACATTTAGTTGCAATGCTTGCAAGGCTTATGTGATGTGCATTACCGAGAGGGCCCAGAGATACCTCTCCGACAATCGGAGTGACAAATCCTAATCTCGAAATATGCCAACCCAACATGTACCTTCGGAGACACCTGTAATGTACCTTTATAATCACCCGATTACGTTGTGACGTTTGGTAGCACCCAAAGTGTTCCTCGGGCAAGCGGGAGTTGCATAATCTCATAGTCATAGGAACATGTATAAGTCATGAAGAAAAGCACTAGCAACAAACTATACGATCAGGTGCTATGCTAATGGAATGGGTCATGTCAATCAGATCATTCAACCAATGATGTGATCCCGTTAATCAAATAACAACTCCTTGTTCATGGTTAGGAAACATAACCATCTTTGATTAACGAGCTAGTCAAGTAGAGGCATACTAGTGACACTCTGTAGGTTTATGTATTCACACATGTATTATGTTTCCGGTTAATACAATTCTAGCATGAATAATAAACATTTATCATGATATAAGGAAATAAATAATAACTTTATTATTGCCTCTAGGGCATATTTCCTTCAGTCTCCCACTTGCACTAGAGTCAATAATCTAGTTCACATCGCCATGTGATTTAACATCAATAGTTCACATCTATATGTGGTTAACACCCATAGTTCACATCGACATGTGACCAACACCCAAAGGGTTTACTAGAGTCAGTAATCTAGTTCACATCGCTATGTGATTAACACCCAAAGAGTACTAAGGTGTGATCATGTTTTGCTTGTGAGATAATTTTAGTCAGCGGGTCTGTCACATTCAGAGCCGTAAGTATTTTGCAAATTTCTATGTCTACAATGCTCTTGCGGAGCTACTCTAGCTAATTGCTCCCACTTTCAATATGTATCTAGATTGAGACTCGAGTCATCTAGATTAGTGTTAAAACTTGCATCGGCGTAACCTTTACTTATTTAACCTTTTTCACTTCCATAATCGAGAAACATATCCTTATTCTACTAAGGATAATTTTGACCGCTGTCCATTGATCTACTCCTAGATCTCTATTGCACTCCTTGCCAATCTTAGTGGTAGGGTATGCAACAGATCAGTACACAACATGACATACTTTATAGAACCTATGGCTGATGCATAGGAATGACTTTCATTCTCTTTCTATCTTCTGCCGTGGTCGGGTTTTGAGTCTTACTCAATCTCACACCTTGTAACACAGGCAAGAACTCTTTCTTTGACTGTTCCATTTTGAACTACTTCAAAATCTTGTCAAGGTATGTATTCATTGAAAAACTTTATCAAGCGTCTTGATCTATCTCTATAGATCTTGATGCTCAATATATAAGCAGCTTCACCGAGGTCTTTCTTTGAAAAACTCCTTTCAAACACTCCTTTATGCTTTGCAGAATAATTCTACATTATTTCTGATCAACAATATGTCATTCACATATACTTATCAGAAATGCTGTAGTGCTCCCACTCACTTTCTTGTAAATACAGGCTTCTCCAAAAGTCTGTATAAAACCATATGCTTTGATCACACTATCAAAGCGTTTATTCCAACTCGAGATGCTTGCACCAGTCCATAGATGGATCGCTGGAGCTTGCACATTTTGTTAGCTCCTTTAGGATTGACAAAACCTTCTGGTTGCATCATATACAACTCTTCTTTAATAAATCCATTAAAGAATGTAGTTTTGACATCCATTTGCCAGATTTCATAAAATGTGGCAATTGCTAACATGATTCAGACAGACTTAAGCATCGCTACAATTGAGAAAATCTCATTGTAGTCAACACCTTGAACTTGTCAAAAACCCTTTTTGCGACAAGTCGATCTTTGTAGATAGTAACACTACTATCAGTGTCCGTCTTCCTCTTGAAGATCCATTTATTCTCAATGGCTTGCCGATCATCGGGCAAGTCAACCAAAGTCCATACTTTGTTCTCATACATGGATCCCATCTCAGATTTCATGGCCTCAAGCCATTTCGCGGAATCTGGGCTCATCATCGCTTCCTCATAGTTTGTAGGTTCATCATGGTCTAGTAACATGATTTCCAGAACACGATTACCGTACCACTCTGGTGCGGATCTTATTCTGGAAGACCTACGAGGTTTGGTAGCAACTTGATCTGAAGTTTCATGATCATCATCATTAACTTCCTCACTAATTGGTGTAGGAATCACTGGAACTGATTTCTGTGATGAACTACTTTCCAATAAGGGAGAAGGTACTATTACCTCATCAAGTTCTACTTTCCTCCCACTCACTTCTTTCGAGAGAAACTTCTTCTCTAGAAAGGATCCATCTTAGCAACGAATAACTTGCCTTCGGATCTGTGATAGAAGGTGTACCCAATAGTTACCTTTGGGTATTCTATGAAGACGCACTTCTCCGATTTAGGTTCGAGCTTATCAGTTGAAAACTTTTTCACATAAGCATCACAACTCCAAACTTTTAAGAAACGACAGCTTAGGTTTCTTGTTAAACCATAGTTCATACGGTGTCATCTCAGCGGATTTAGATGGTGCCCTAATAAGCGTGAATGCAGCTGTCTCTAATGCATAACCCCAAAGCGATATTGGTAAATCGGTAAGAGACATCATTGATCGCACCATATCAAAATAAAATACGGTTATGACGTTCGGACACACCATTACGTTATGGTGTTCCATGTGGCGTGAGCTGTGAAACTATTCCACATTGTTTTATATGAAGGCCAAACTCGTAACTCAAATATTCTCCTCCACGATCAGATCGTAGAAACTTTATTTTCTTATTACGATGATTCTCCACTTCACTCTGAAATTATTTGAACTTTTCAAATGTTTCAGACTTGTGCTTCATTAAGTAGATATACTCATATCTGCTCAAATCATCTTGTGAAGGTCGAAAATAACGATACTTGCCACGAGCATCAACACTCATTGGATCGCATACATCGGTATGTATTATTCCCAATAAGTCAGTAGCTTGTTCCATTGTTCGGAGAACGGAGTTTTAGTCATCTTGCCCAAAAGGCACGGTTCGCAAGCATCAAATGATTCATAATCAAGTGATTCCAAAAGTCCATCAGCATGGAGTTTTCTTCATGCGCTTTACACCAATATGACCTAAACGGCAGTGCCACAAATAAGTTGCACTATCATTATTAACTTTGCATCTTTTGGTTTCAATGTTATGAATATGTGTATCACTATGATCGAGATCCAATGAACCATTTTCATTGGGTGTGTAACCATATAAGGTTTTATTCATGTAAACAGAACAACAATTTATTCTCTTACTTAAATGAATAACCGTATTGCAATAAACATGATCAAATCATATTTATGCTCAACACCAAATAACACTTTATTTAGGTTCCACACTAATCCCGAAAGTATAGGGAGTGTGCGATGATGATCATATCAATCTTGGAACTACTTCCAACACTCATCGTCACTTCCCTTCAACTAGTCTCTGTTTATTCGTAACTCCTGTTTGAGTTACTAATCTTAGCAACCGAACAGTATCAAATACTAGGGGCCACTATAAACACTAGTAAGGCACACATCAATAACCTGTATATCAAATATAACCTTGTTCACTTTGCCATCCTTCTTATCCACCAAATATTCAGGGTAGTTCGCTTCCGGTGACCAGTTCCATTGCAGCAAAAGTACTCAGTCTCGGGCTTAGGTCTAGACTTGGGCTTCTTCACTCGAGCAGCAACTTGCTTGCCGTTCCTTTTGAAGTTCCCTTCTTCCTTTGCCATTTTCCTTGAGACTAGTGGTCTTGTCAACCATCAACACTTGATGTTTTTCTTGATTTCTACCTTCGCCGATTTTAGCATCGCGAAGAGCTCGAGAATCTTTTCGTCATCCCTTGCATACTATAGTTCATCACGAAGTTCTACTAACTTAGTGATGGTGACTAGAGAATTCTGTCAATCACTATCTTATCTGGAAGATTAACTCCCACTTGATTCAAGCGATTGAAGTACTCAGACAATCTGAGCACATGCTCACTAGTTGAGCGATTCTCCTCCATCTTTTAGCTATAGAACTTGTTGGAGACTTCATATCTCTCAACTCGGTATTTGCTTGAAATATTAACTTCAATTCCTGGAACATCTCATATGGTCCATGACGTTCAAAACGTCTTTGAAGTCCCGATTCTAAGCCGTTAAGCATGGTGCACTAAACTATCAAGTAGTCATCATATTGAGCTGGCCAAACGTTCATAACGTCTGTATCTGCTCATATTGAGCTAGCCAAGCGTTCATAACGTCTGCATCTGCTCCTGCAATAGGTCTGTCACCTAGCGGTGCATTAAGGACATAATTCTTCTGCGCAGCAATGAGGATAAACCTTAGATCACGGATCCAATCCGCATCATTGCTACTAACATCTTTCAATACAATTTTCTCTAGGAACACATATGAAATCATAGGGAAGCAACAACGCGAGCTATTGATCTACAACATAATTTGCAAAATACTACCAGGACTAAGTTCATGATAAATTAAAGTTCAATTAATCATATTACTTAAGAACTCCCACTTAGATAGACATCTCTCTAGTCATCTAAGTGATTACGTGATCCAAATCAACTAAACCATGTCCGATCATCACGTGAGATGGAGTAGTTTCAATGGTGAACATCACTATGTTGATCATATCTACTATATGATTCACGTTCGACCTTTCGGTCTCCGTGTTCGAGGTCATATCTTATATGCATAGCTCGTCAAGTATAACCTGAGTATTCTGCGTGTGCAACTGTTTTGCACCGTTGTATTTGAGCGTAGAGCCTATCACACCGATCATCACGTGGTGTCTCAAAGACGAAGAACTTTCGCATAGCGGTGCATACTCGGGAGAACACTTCTTGATAATTTTGGTGAGAGATCATCTTATAATGCTACCGTCAATCAAAGCAAGATAAGATGCATAAAGGATAAACATCACATGCAATCAATATAAGTGATATGATATGGCCATCATCATCTTGTGCTTGTGATCTCCATCTCGAAGCACCGTCATGATCACCATCGTCACCGCGCGACACCTTGATCTCCATCGTAGCATCGTTGTCGTCTCGCCAATCTTATGCTTCTCGACTATCGCTACCGCTTAGTGATAAAGTAAAGCATTACGAGCGATTGCATTGCATACAATAAGCGACAACCATATGGCTCCTGCCGATTGCCGATAACTCGGTTACAAAACATGATCATCTCATACAATAAAATTCAGCATCATGTCTTGACCATATCACATCACAACATGCCCTGCAAAAACAAGTTAGGCGTCCTCTACTTTGTTGTTGCAAATTTTACGTGGCTGCTACGGGCTGAGCAAGAACCGTTCTTACCTCGCATCAAAACCACAACGATACTTCGTCAAATAGACTCCGTTTAACCTTCTCAAGGACGGGCGTAGCCACACTCGATTCAACTAAAGTGAGAGAGCAGACACCCGCCGGTCACCTTTAAGCAACGAGTGCTCGGAGCGGTGAAACCAGTCTCGCGTAAGCGTACGCGTAATGTCGGTCCGGGCCGCTTCATCTCACAATACCGCTGAACCAAAGTATGACATGCTGGTAGGCAGTATGACTTGTATCGTCCACAACTCACTTGTGTTCTACTCGTGCACATGACATCAACGCATAAAACCAGGCTCGGATGCCTTTGTTGGGGAGCGTAGTAATTTCAAAAATTTTCCTACGACGCAAGATCATGGTGATGCATAGCAGCGAGATGAGAGTGTTGTCTACGTACCCTCGTGAGACCAGCAACGGAAGCGTTGACGCAGCGTAGAGGAAGTAGTCGTACTTCTTCCCGATCCAACCGATCCAAGTACCGAGCGTCGGCACCTCCGAGTTCTGCACACGTTCAGCTCGATGGCGTCCCTCGAACTCCGATCCAGCCGAGTGTTGAGGAGAGTTTCGTCGACCGACGGCGTGGTGGCGATGATGATGTTCCACCGGCGCAGGGCTTCGCCTAAGCTCCATAGCGGTATATTCGAGGTGTAGTTTGGTGGAAGGGGCACCGACACGGCTAAGGAACGATCTCAATGATCAACTTGTGTGTCATGGGGTGCCCCTGCCCTGTATATAAAGGAGGGAAGGGAGGGGCTGGCCGGCCGAGAGAGGAGGCGCACAGGGTTTCCTACTCCTACTAGGAGTAGGATTCCCCCAATCCTAGTCCAACTAGGTTTCCCCAAGTGGGAAGAGAGAGAGAGAGGGGCCCTTCTCCTAGTCCTAATAGGACTAGGGAAGGGGAAGGCTGACCAGCACTATGGCCCCCTTTTCTTTCCCACTAAGGCCCATCATGGCCCATTGACCCCGGGGTTCCGTAACCCTCGGTACTCGGTAAAATTCCCAATTTCCTCCGGAGTGATTCCGAGTCAAACATAGGCTTCCAATATATCAATCTTTATGTCTCGACCATTTGAGACTCCTCGTCATGTCCGTGATCTCATCCGGGACTCGAACAACCTTGGTACATCAATATCATATAAACTCATAATAAGCATCATCGAAGCGTTAAGCGTGCGGACCCTACGGGTTCGAGAACTATGTAGACATGACCGAGACACCTCTCGGTCAATAACCAATAGCGGGACCTGGATGCCCATATTGGCTCCTACATATTCTACGAAGATCTTTATCGGTCAGACCGCATAACAACATCGTTGTTCCCTTTGTCATCGGTATGTTACTTGCCCGAGATTCGATCGTCGGTATCCAATACCTAGTTCAATCTCGTTCTTGGCAAGTCTCTTTTCTCGTTCCGTAATACATCATCTCACAACTAACACATTTAGTTGCAATGCTTGCAAGGCTTATGTGATGTGCATTACCGAGAGGGCCCAGAGATACCTCTCCGACAATCGGAGTGACAAATCCTAATCTCAAATATGCCAACCCAACATGTACCTTGGAGACACCTGTAATGTACCTTTATAATCACCCGATTCGTTGTGACGTTTGGTAGCACCAAAGTGTTCCTCGGCAAACGGAGTTGCATAATCTCATAGTCATAGGAACATGTATAAGTCATGAAGAAAAGCACTAGCAACAAACTATACGATCAGGTGCTATGCTAATGGAATGGGTCATGTCAATCAGATCATTCAACCAATGATGTGATCCCGTTAATCAAATAACAACTCCTTGTTCATGGTTAGGAAACATAACCATCTTTGATTAACGAGCTAGTCAAGTAGAGGCATACTAGTGACACTCTGTAGGTTTATGTATTCACACATGTATTATGTTTCCGGTTAATACAATTCTAGCATGAATAATAAACATTTATCATGATATAAGGAAATAAATAATAACTTTATTATTGCCTCTAGGGCATATTTCCTTCACCAGTTACGTTGTGACGTTTGGTACACCCAAAGCATTCCTACGGTATCCGGGAGTTGCACAATCTCATGGTCTAAGGAAATGATACTTGACATTAGAAAAGCTTTAGCATACGAACTACGATCTTTGTGCTAGGCTTAGGATTGGGTCTTGTCCATCACATCATTCTCCTAATGATGTGATCCCGTTATCAATGACATCCAATGTCCATGGTCAGGAAACCGTAACCATCTATTGATCAACGAGCTAGTCAACTAGAGGCTTACTAGGGACACGGTGTTGTCTATGTATCCACACATGTATATGAGTTTCCTATCAATACAATTATAGCATGGATAATAAACGATTATCATGAACAAGGAAATATAATAATAACTAATTTATTATTGCCTCTAGGGCATATTTCCAACAAGTTTATCATCATTGGCCCTGCATTCTTGTCAGTCTGCCTTGCTATACTATCGGGCCGTGATCACTTGGGAGGTGATCATGGGTATATACTATACATATATACATACTATACAGATGGTGACTAAAGTCAGGTCGGCTCGTTGACTACCTGCGAGTGATTCATGGATTAGGAGCTGAAAGGACATCTGTCCCGACGGCCCTCTGTGTGGATCTTTGTGGTGGAGCGACAGGGCAGGTTGAGACCACCTAGGCGAGAGGTGGGCATGGGCTTGGTCGGCGTTCGCGGTTACTTCATAATAACATGCTTAACGAGATCCTGGTATTTGATCTGAGTCTGTCCACTGGCCTATACGCACTAACCAACTACACGGGAATAGTTATGGGCACTCGGCGTCGTGGTATCAGCCGAAGCCTTCGTGACGTCAGCTACTGAGCGGCGCACGCCGGATTGGACCGTAAGCCTGCTCTTGTATTAAGGGGGCTAGGTCTGCTTCCGGCCGCATACGCAACGTGCAGGTGTGCAATGGGCGATGGACCCAGACCCCTGCGCGCATAGGATTTAGACCGGTGTGCTGACCTCTCTATTGTGCCTAGGTGGGGCTCCGACGTGTTGATCTTCCGAGGCCGGGCATGACCCAGGAAAGTGTGTCCGGCCAAAGGGGATCGAGCGTGTTGGGTTATGTGGTGCACCCCTGCAGGGAAGTTGATATATTCGAATAGCCATGTCCCTCGGTAAAAGGACGACCCGGAGTTGTACCTTGACCTTATGACAACTAGAACTGGATACTTAATAAAACACACCCAGACAAGTTCTAGAGACAACCGGTGATCGCTTTCCCACAGGGCGATGAGGGGAGGATCGCTGGGTACGATTATGCTATGCGATGCTACTTGGAGGACTTCAATCTACTCTCTTCTACATGCTGCAAGACGGAGGCTGCCAGAAGCGTAGTCTTCGATAGGACTAGCTATCCCCCTCTTATTCTGGCATTCTGCAGTTTAGTCCATCGATATTGCCTCTTTACACATATATCCATGCATATGTAGTGTAGATCCTTGCTTGCGAGTACTTTGGATGAGTACTCACGGTTGCTTTGCTCCCTCTTTCCCCCCTTTTCCTCTTCTTCCCGGATGCCGCAACCAGACGTTGGAGCCCAGGAGCCAGACGCCACCGTCGATGATGACTCCTACTACACTGGAGGTGCCTACTACTACGTGCAGGCCGCTGACGACGACCAGGAGTAGTTTAGGAGGATCCCAGGCAGGAGGCATGCGCCTCTTTCGATCTGTATCCCAGTTTGTGCTAGCAATCTTATGGCAACTTGTTTAACTTATGTCTGTACTCAGATATTGTTGCTTCCGCTGACTCGTTTATGTCGAGCACTTTTATTTGAGCCCTCGAGGCCCCTGGCTTGTAATATGATGCTTGTATGACTTATTTTACTTTTAGAGTTGTGATGTGATATCTTCCCGTGAGTCCCTGATCTTGATCGTACACATCTATGTGCATGATTATTGTACGATCTGAATCGGGGGCGTCACACCACGAGGGTGGGGGCGCGCCCAGGGGTAGGGCGCACCTTGGACCCTTGTGGCCACCTCGTTGTTTCCCTGACGTCTACTCCAAGTCTCCTGGATTGCGTTTGTTCCAAAAATAACTCTCCCGAAGGTTTGATTCCGTTTGGACTCCGTTTGATATTCCTTTTCCGCAAAACACTGAAATAGGCAAAAAAACAACAATTTGGGTTGGGCCTCCGACTAATAGGTTAGTCCCAAAAATAATATAAAATGTGTAGTAAAGCCCATTAAACATGCAAAACAGATAATATAATAGCATGGGACAATCATAAATTATAGATACGTTGGAGACGTATCGTCGGGCTGCCTATTGCCCGCAAGAACCCCATAATTTCTCTTATGGTCGAGAGTTCAGATACTGTCGGCATATTCATGGAGAAGCTCCACGAATCGAAGGGGATTACCGCGCCCGAGCAACGCATGATCTTCCGAGGAAGCCAGCTGAAGGATGGTCTCACCCTAGCGGACTGTGGCGTGGTGAAGAACTTGCTCCTCTATGTGCTTCTCCGTCTACGTGGTACAAAATGCCATGGTTGCCTGAGGAGCATTGCGCGACAACAAGGGAAAGAAGTTGATTGAAGTTTAAAACTCTTGTGTATTGGTATACGCTTTTGAGGCCTCCTCATCTCTAGGAGTGAAGAGTAAGTTGCTGAGTAGCTAAGTATATTCTGTGTTGCATAGGGTGTTTTGTCAAATATTTCTTGAGATTTTTTTAATAGGCTGAAGCAAGTGTTGTATCAAATGATTTGTTCAATTGCAGTTTATTTACCGAAGTCTTGGTGTTAGTTCATCTCACACAGATTGATATCATGGAGAATGGCTCGAATATATTTTATTGTATTTTGTAGTTTGTCGGATATTGAATCCAAAGCAATGCACTTGTAATGGTTGCATGTATGAATAAAGTTACAGGTGTTCCTCAAGAAAACAAAAAGGAGGAGCTCATGTGGAAGAAAATGGGACCACACATCACCAGAATAATGGGACTTAGATGAGCAGTAACTAATTTTCATCTAGATGGGAGCCATGGGGGTATATCTATGATGTCACATTTTTTGTTTTATACTGGACCACATCAACAAATCATAAATTTCATTTGGCCCATTAAAAACACCACCGATAGTTTGTGTCTTTTTTAGTTTTCTGTGTTTATTTCTTGCGTTTTGTTTGAACATAGGTTTCAAATTTTAACACATGATGATATCTTTGTGCACAATTATGTTCAGAAGTTTTTTTGGCGTGTGGATTCTTGATGCTCCCATGTAGCTACACCTTCTATCTAGCCAATCTAGTTTTGCATTAATATCCGTGTTGTATCATCGTAGAAACTACTAGATGATAACCCGCGCATTGCAATGAGAATATGTTGCAACATATTACTTATTTTAATATTAACCATTGTAGACATTTCCAATGCACCAACAAAATCAGGAAACATTTATGCACGTTGACACATTAATGTAGTACTCATGTGTCATTGACCTCCAAATTTCAGGTTCAAATCTTTTTTCCTTTAGGGAGAAACAGAAAAGAGAAAGTTACATGCATGGATCTCAACACAAACACAGACGGCCTAGATAGAGGGTGTACCTACCATGAAGCACATTTACAGCTTACCCGTTTTTTTAGAAGTTACTCTCTCCGTCCGGTGAAAAGTGTACATATAGAAATATTAGGACAAATTATGAAGTGGAGTAAAAATGCATTGGGAAGGTGCAAGCCATCATCTCCCTTCTCTGTAATTACCCAATCCCCAATGAGCTAAGTGCATGCATGTAAAAATTAAGGAGACGATGTGTTGAATCTTATTGGTCCTGATTATCGTGTGATGTGAGGTAAACATTTTTTTTCTACTTTAAAGTGCATTAGGAAGATAGAAGTACACTCTTTTATGAACAAATTTTAAAGCCAAATGTACACTCTTCACCGGACGAGGAGTACAACAAGATTGTCGCACCAGTTGCATCACCATTGTTGCACGCACAGGATACATACATGTAGCGGCAAAGTGGCCAAGAATATGGAGGTAGATATTTACTAGAGTGAAGAGAAAAGTTAAAGACACTTTTATCAAAGATCAATCCAAAGTTTCAACAAGGCCATATAAATTCGTTTGAAAGTAATAATTATTACTAGCATATACCCCGCGGCGGCACGCCGCGCCTTGTTATAGTTAATAGTGTATACTATAGTATATATTTGAAAAAAAATTATCTTTTTATTTATTAGTCTTCACTTAGGGTGAAATTTAATTTAGTTGGTAATAATCTGTCTTAAGTGGTCTAATAGAGGTGTGCACGCAATACTATGTCAAAATCATGTATGCGCCATGTTGCTTTGGTTGGTTATTACTTATTCATTTAATTTTTTGCATGTCTATTAAGTAAATAAATTTTGAATGATTTTTTTATGAACATGAAGGCATTGTGGATGCCAAGGTGCTTTAAAAAGGGAAAGTTTTATTGCATTAAGTAATCAATACAGATACATATCACACAAGGGAAGTACTTTTTTATGTCGCATGCTAAATTTGAGTTTGGTGGATCTCGGTGAACCATCTATGTAGTATATAAATTTTTATGTACATTTTTTTCCTATTTTAGTTATTTGGGTTGTGGCCGCCCTTCGCTGGTGCATTCGTGTGTCAGTTTTTCTATTTTGTGTGAACTTCTATTTGTCGCCGTTCATGTTCAAAACCTGGTACCAGATCTTCATGTCTTGTCACAAATTATAAAAGGTAAAGGTCCACTAAAAAAAGGTAAAGGTGTATATTTTCCTTTTGAAATCTCCTAAAAAAACTAAAAAAAACAGTTTTTCCATGAACTGGATGCCCAAGTGCTGATACACGATGTGTGGCTGTAGCATTTTCTTCTGCAGTTTATTTTGTCAAACTACATTCAATTGCTTTCGTTTTGCCGCTGGTGGGTGCATGCTTTGATTGGGCATAAATTTCAAAGTGGGGTTGGGAGGCGAGGTGGCTACGTGAATGAGTGAGCTTTGCATGGGGATAGCCACATGGTTATAACATCAACGGTTTTTTTTCCTTTCCATGCATACTGGTCAATAGATCATGTGGTTTAAGCGTACACGCACTTTTGGTTTCTTTCATTTTCGTTTGCATACGTAGCTATGGAGAGATCTTTTCTCCGGCTGCTTAGCATGGCGGTTTTCCTTCTTTATTTTTTTTACGCTTGAATGCGTAGGTGCTAGGATTATAGCAGTCCCAAGCATTCTCCATCACAAAAAGTTCTACTCTACTAAGTACACCATCATTCTCTCGCAGCTATTTTTTCAATTGCGTACTTAGAGATGGAGTAGTACATAAATACTGGTCAGTAGATTTCATCATAGAGATGTTGGACTATTTTTTCTACAAACAGATACATGGTTTCACAACAGCTTATCTAGAAGATCAATAAACTTAAATGATTTACGCTCTGTACGACAGTGATTACACGTGAGATCAATAAACAAAAGCTCATGGTGGCGAGTAGTAGTACGTAGAGATGGAGTAGTACGTAACATGACATGATGAAACACTGATCGGGTAAATTCCAGAGAGCAGAGGAGAAGGAGAGCCGCGCCTAGTTGTCTCAATATGTTATCCATCACAGCGAATGAGGGAATAATTAGCACATTGACCATGATGGGAGCGGAGGAACTAATTAATCCACATGCAACCCCCTATACAGAACTCATGTGAAATCATATGCAGTGCCCCACTGGTGGAAAAACAGGCTTCCGTCCAGCCTCATAAGTCGCGAAGCTGTAGGAACCGCGACTAATGGGACCTTTAGTCGCGGTTCTGGAGGTGAACCGCGACCAAAGGCCTGGGCCCAGGGCGCTCGGTGGCCAGCTGGCGCACGTGAGGGTCTTTAGTCGCGGTTGGCCAGGACAACCGCGACTAAAGGCCTTCGGGCACCTTTAGTCACGGTTTGCCAGGCCAACCGCAACTAAAGCCCCTCCCCTATATATACCCATCCAGCAGCCAACACTTAGCCATTTGGAGCCATTCTCTTCACAAGTGGGTGTAGAACTTTATATGGATTAAATCATGTATGGAAACTTGTTCAAAATTGTATATGGTCATCCGATGATATTTAATATATATTGTATATTCCTCTCGAATTCTTTTTGGTTCTAATTTCAAATTTATTTGAAATTGTACATTCATATGCATGTATGTAGTACCGTAGAATATATGAAACTCCTTCAAAATTAAAATAAAGCACAAAAGAAATAAAACAATACAAATTAAACAGAAAACAGGTTTAGGGGGGGCTAAAACCCTAAACCCTTTAGTCGCGGTTGGCAGAAGAACCGCGACTAAAGGTCCTCCTTGACGGCCGCCTGGCGCCCACGTGGGACGGGCCGTTAGTCGCGGTTCTTAAGCAGCCGCGACTAAAGGTGGGGGCTTTAATCGCGCTTATTTGGTCGCGGTTGCGCAACCGCGACTAATGGCAGTTGCGAACCGCGACCAAAGGCCTTTTTTCCACCAGTGCCCTAAGCTGTAGCCCATGGATTGCACGTTGCAGCATGATCAACTGAACATGACATGCAGTTAATTTGCAACTCAACGTTATGAATTATTAATTAGTTATGTGAGCCCAGTATCTCAGCGTACCTGTGGTGTCACACACGAACGACCACACCACATAGACGATAGACCTGACGTGGTACTCTCAAAAGAAGCTTTTTGCTGAAGATGGTGTCATTATGATAAATACTTCAGACTGATTTGCTGATGCTCCCCTGCCTGAAAACGAAATATATGCAAAACGAAACAGTGATCAACAGCGGAGCACCTTGCCTGTGTCAGCGCAGTCGCCGGCCTCCTCGAGGGCCTTGCGCTGGACCGCGTTGTCCATGGACTCGTCAGGCGCAACTGGCCCTTGGGGAACACCATGTCGTGCCCTTTCTGTGAACTGACCACCAACACGTTTCGCTCGTCGTCGCTGACGCCTTCATCGCACACCCATAAGTGATGCAGCCCACCACCATTCGCCCGCCAATGCGTGGGCCTCTTCCTCGCCGCAAGAATGATCAACCGTGGAATCTTTAGCTAGCTAGCTAGATGCTGGTTTCGTTGAAAAAAGTATATGAGACATGGTGGATGCTGGAGTAGCAGATGTAGGTTTGCTACCATGGATCTGGGGATCCATGGGTCGCTGCTCACGGCCAAGAGCACGAGCTCAGCTGTAAGCAGCTAGCCACACCGCGCGCCGGCAGGACCTCGCCGAACACCGGCATCACCACTGGCTGGAGGCCTCCCGTAGCAGTAGCCGTCGTGCCGTGTTGGTGTCGTACCTCCTGTCCTGCGTCGGATCAACAGAAGAGAAAACACACTCAAGAGAAAGAAGGGGACAGGGCTTCACGGACGAAGTCCACCTTGACAGAATTTGAGCGCCGCTCATGGGACGATCTTGCTAGCATGCAGAAGGCCACCGCGATACAACGGCCGATCATCAGATGCCGGAGCATGCTCCATACATACGGGCCGAGCCGACAAAACGGCCGACACAGCAGAACGGCCCAAACCACCACGCCGGTGGCATCGGCGTGCTTCGCTGCCCTCCACCACACTCCCAGTTGCCACCATGCCACCGACGATGGCGCGAAGCAGCACCTGGCGACGACCTTACTCGATGCAGTAGCCAGAATGGCGCAGCCGCCTCCTCCGTGGTGGCTGCCGGTGGCAACGGCGGTGCTCATGAGCAGCAGCGGGGGCGCCGAGGACCATTATGACCGGAGAAGGAGCAACCATAGAATCAACCAGCATCTCTGGCCCTCTCCCGGCGAGCTCGGCGGACTTAAGAACGTGGACACGTTGGCCATCTACACGACGCTGCTCTCCGGCCTGATCGTGCTGAAGCTCGCCGAGTCCTTGAGTTGCAGCAGGCCGTAGCTGCCCTAAACGATGACGCAGCCGCCTATCACCGGTTCATTACGGCTAGATGAAGAAGAAACCATCGAGCAACAATGAAACCACACGCCATGACACAAGGAGAGGGACAGCCTATTTATAGCCCCGCAGCTCACAAGAAGCCTCCCGAAAACATAAGAAATTCAGCACCGATGGAAAACAGCGGCAAGCTCTGGAACGAACGACACGCAGGCAAGGAAATCTCAAGAGGACACGGGAAAAGTGCCACCAATTGGAAGAAACATGCAAACCCAACAGCGGCCAAACTGACAGCGACATCAACAACCAGAAGAAGCGATCGAGACGGCGCCGCCGTGGACTGAACGCAACCATAGGAAGAAACGCTAAACATACACTAAATCTACCTAAATCAGTCATATGGCAGTTCAAAAAATTTGAAACGGCAAACCAAAGTCACAGCGCATTCGTACCCAACCAGGTACCAAACAAATACACGTGCCCCATCCAAATTTACCCAAACATCATTATCATCCAAGTGGCTGATTCTTGGAGCAAAAAACTTGCCTGGAATAGAGGCTTGGTTATTTCACATTTGTTTTTCCAAGTTGTGGAACACCGATCCATAGAGTTAGAGGTGGTTAGGGTCACTGAGATAGGTGAGTTCAAAGCAAAGGCTTGATCATGCGATGTCGACTATTGGTTAAGACTAGCTGGAGACATTGGCACCGATGGAGGCAAAATTTTATTGGGGCAGTGATGCTGGCAAGGGGAGGTGAAAAAAGATGACCAAGGTAGAATAGATAAAATGGGATCTGGTGATTCAATCATTTAAATGTTTGGCTATAAGTTTAGAAAGAAAAAAGAACAACTTCTGACTTATATAGTCCCTTTATTTAGAGCATCTCCAACAGAAGCACTATATGAGCGACGCGCGGTATAAAAGTTGCTTTTAGCGCGTGCGAGCCTGATTTGGAGTCTCCAGCGGCCGCACAAAAAGCACGCGCGCACTACAACTAATGCAGTGCGATTAAAACGATCGCGATAAATATTTAGCGTCGCGCTGAACATATTTTGCATGGGACCGCTTGATTGAGACCGCTGAAACGCGCAACATATTTTCTAGCGCCCTAAAAAAAATAGGTACATGCTGTAAACCCGTTTTTTTGGGCGCCACACATTGGGCAGCTGTTGAAGAATATGCAATCCCTTGTTTTTTGAGCTAATGGCAAACTGATTCTGTAGTTAAGTCGCCTGATTTGTTCCTATCATATCACCCAAAAATTATGCATCTTTCTAAGTGCGCCTTGATCAAATTTACCTAACAATAAACATGAACTAGTGAGCAGTAACCCGAAGAGTCTTCTGCACTACCAAAAGTGAAGAGTTGCACACAATCAATTCCGGCACTACAACTTCACAAGGAAGAGAACCCCGCTCCCCTATAAAATTGACAGGGAGTCTCCTTGACCTCCTCCCATTACAACCCAACGATCCATCCCTCCTTACTTGATCCCCAAAGAGCACTGCTGATCTTCAAGGTACACACTTCGATCTGGTACCTTGTTAATATGCACTGCTGTTCTGAACAAGATGCCTCACCATTCTTAACTAGTCCTTGTCATCTGAACAACATTTCTTATTCCTGCAACAAAGACTGTTATCTCTGACGTTGTATCATCTGTTGGGATTGATAATGTTTTCTGCTCCGTTCCAATAGATGGAGATATCCATCAAGACCCTCACGGGCCAGACCATCACCACCAAGGCCGATCCTTCGGACACCATCTACGTCGTCAAGGCGAAGATCCAGGACCAGCAGCGCCTCATCTTTGCCGGGGAGGAGCTGGAGGACGGGCGTACTCTGGCTCACTACGACGTCCGAGATAAATCAACTCTCCACCTGGACCTGCGCCAGGGCGAGGAGGGCATACCCGTGGCCGACCAGAGCTCTGGCTTCGTCGGCGTCGGGGCGAAACCGGAGGGCGGTCGCACCCTGGCGGACTATGGCATTAAGAATCAGGACACCATTCACCTCCTACTGCCACGACGCTTCCGCGGTGAGACTTGATGCATGGGTGATGGCCCAGTTCTCTTCACGGTGTGGTCGCAATCTGTTCTGTTGGCTATATATTTGTCCAGTCGTACTTACGGTGCATGCATGGCCGGGAATAACCTAGCACAAGAGTGCGTGTGAACATGCCCGAGTTAAGTACAGTTTGTAACAAGCACTATGCTGTCTATATACATGCTCTGTCAGTCTCTGGTTGCTTGCCATTATTAATACGTCAAGTGCTAAAAAGAGCTTATTGCAGGGTCTGGGCCATTGGATTTTGACTTTTGTGGGCATCTCTTTGTATTTGGATCTAAAATTAAGCATGCCATTTAAGCAAAAATCTATCGTGACATCACATTTACTCCATCCGTTCACTATTATAAGACATCTTGGATATTTCAAATATGGACTACATATGAATTGAAATAAATGAACAAACACATGAAAACACATATGTGTACATCCAATTCAGAAAAAGTGGGAACATCTTATTATATCAAACGGATCGGAAGTTTTTTTTTTGAACGGTCACCGGATGGAAGAGATTCCCCGCCTAAATATATTGCTCAAAGTGGCCAAAATGCCAAGTGTTTGATCCAGTTTATAAGAAAAACCGGATCGCAAACCTTAATAGGTTAAACCCGTTTATAAGGGAAACCGGGCCGAAAAACCACACATGGGGGAAAGATTACATAGAGTGAGAGCATATGGACGCCCCGAAGAAGGCACTACCTAGCCAGCAAGCCAAGAGACCAGCACCATAAAAGTCGAGTGGAAGTGGTGTGTCATCGAGGAAACACAATACCAACACTAAACAACTATCCTAACGCACCACACCTGCGTGCATACCAAACCCTTGGCACAACAGAGGAGCAGCACCAATCAACGAGTGACCCATCACGAACCTTAATTGGAAACTCCGCCACAACAAGCCGACACGATTAGCAAGGTGGGGAGGCATCGTTGCGTCGTTGTTGAGCAAAGATGAACCGAGATAGCACGAAGCTCACCAAAACGGACGACAGGCATGAAAGGGTCTTGAGCTAACAGAGCAGAGGATGACCAACCCCCAAGGGCAACGGAGGATGAATGGCGGCAAGGAGCTCCCTAGTGACGCCTTCAAGAAGGTGGACGACATCCGAGGATGACGCCATCACAGAGCTTTCGCCTGGAACGGATCGGAAGTAATAATGAAAGAGAGTTTTACCGTATCTTAATATCGATGTACTCTCTCCGCTCCATAATTTGAACCAAAATCACAACAAGTATTATGGAATGGAGGGAGTAGCTCTTAGCACCAATAGTCCAAAACCAAGAGAAAACTAATGTGTTCTCTCACAAAATACTTCCGATCTAAGTAGGACATTAGACAGTTTTTGTTTAGGCTAATCCAGATTAGCATGATAAAAAATTATTGACAAGGAAAATCACATACGATAGACAAGGAGCATGTAGCAGGTAGGGGTTCAGAACCTACTAGTTCTCTGGAAACTCCGGTGCAACAACGTATTCAACCATGGTGGTAAAGACGAGATGGTTGTATATATGTCGTAGGAACCTCCGGTGCAACAGCATATTCAGCCATGGTAGTGAGACGAGATGGTTGTATATCATAGTGGAAGCAGGCAGAGGGTTGTTGAGGATGTAGTTGAATTTGAGCGATCAATCACGCTGATATGCTTTGCAAAACTTTATCGCTCCTCACCCAGTGCAGGTATTCAAGGGACACGATTTCGGCGGCCTTATGTCTCAGACGGCTGTGCACGCTCAGTGCTAAGCCCCCTGATGTAGAACTATTCTGTATTAGCATTTTAGCCGAATTCATAATAGATGGACATCCGCGGCGTTACCCTCAACATGTGATTTCTTATCCTACATGCGCTAGCACATGTTTTGGGATCTACATCGTTAGTATCTTCACATCATTCAACAAGGTAAGATATAAGGTAAAGGCTCACATGAGCTAGATCGAACTATATTACAACCAGAGACCACGTATGTCCAATATTACATCGTCCATAATAAAGAGTGCAAATGGTCTGTCTACAGACAAGAAGCAAAAGGGCCTAAGTAGCATGGAGATAAGGCGCGCCACCGTCATCGTCCCTCCCTCATCAGAGAGACACAATCCTTGTTATAATAAGCAGTCGGGAAGTCATCATGGTAAGCCCCAAAAGGACCAGCACAAATATCAGATGAAGAGAAGCATAAATAGGAAGGAATCAACCTATAACACACACACACACACAAATGAAGATCGGATCCAAGAAGATCCACCAAAAACAAACACCGATTGAACCCCGCAAGATCCGCTAGAGACACACCTCCAAAGGCCCTCTGATGACGCTACACTGATGCAGCGACGTCCTATATAAACGGTTTTTAAGCCCTTTCCGCAACAGTTTTAAACCGTTGTTGCTTGTGTGCACGATCTTGGGGTCCATCCCATATGACCCAGAAATCGTCGATGATAGCTCCTGCGATCACACATGCTTAGCGCATATGCTCGTGTGTGATTGGGGGAGATAACGCAGACGCTTTCGTAGGGCAAGCCATGGGAGATCGTCTTCACATCCCACACAGATTATGGAACAAACGTTTGTGTGGCATACCACATCACACACAGTTTTCTGTATAGCTTCGGCTGTGGTAGGAGTAGCGATGTAACCGTTTGCGTTACTCAAATATATCACACATGATTCGATGAAAAAAGCTGTGTGACATTAGGCTATCCATCACACATGCTTTTACTGCTAGAAACGTTTGTAAAGTGTAATGACCCATTTAGCATGTTTATTAGTTTACTATTAATACTCTCAGTATTAAGCCAATTCACATTTCATATCGAACAATTGTTTATCACTTTCATATCAGGTACACAAATAAATTTTGACATCATAGTACGATAGCTATGTGACAACAGTAAAGTACAACATATAGCTAGTTCACCTTCATAGGCACAAAGTATGTTGAGCATAATTCTAGAACAATATATTCATTTCCCTAACCAATTGATGTATGTTGGTGGATGCATGCATGATCAGCCAAATTCGTCTTCTCCACCTCTGCTTTCAATTCAGTAAGAGCCTATTTTGCACTGACCAACTGGGAGAGTGCATACTTCTTCGCGAACACCATCTTAGCAAAGTCTAATTAAAAAAAATCTGAGCTCATTTTTCAACTTTCTCTTTTTTCTCGTATCTTAAAATATTCTTCAGCATTGACAACATTTTCTCTAAGACTATGTCTATTCTCTTCCTCATATATGGTTTAGAGCTTTGCTAGACACATCTTGAAAGAGTATGGCCACTCATGATCAACCCATTCCAGGTAAGAACACTTCCATTCATCCTATAAAATTTAAAACTAAGTCAGTTTTTTTACTATGTAAAACTAAATCAGTTACAATTGTAGGGAAAATGGTTTTCTAGCAACATAAAAAATCACAACACTCATATTTTGAAAAACTGAAGAAACATATTAATTATGACATATCTTCTCAAAGATCAATGTGCAAATGAATTACTTGCTACTTAGACAACAACGAAATTCAGGAACATCACAAGCTATAATTAACTGCAACAACACTACAAGTTCTTAGTCATGTACTATAATAACAAATTAAATATTTTATGAGGAAGCTAAATATAACTGCAACAACAGAGGGATAGTGTTTGAATGACATCAAATTAATACTAATAGGTATGTACATGCACAGATTTAATAACATAGAACTAATAGCACTAAGGCCCTCCACTATGTAGGGCAAAATCGGTGTCAAATCAACTGTTGCTACATTTGGCACTGGCACCCTGCACTGCCGAGACGGTGCTAGAGGAAAAATTCAGGGAACCAGAGCACCTAATTGCTCCGATGTCCAGTTCCTTTTTGCCATAAAGTATTAGTATTTACTGCTTGGCTGATCGGATGTGTGGAACAAAGTTGGCCCCACAAACTCATGAAGCGGTGCCAAATAATTTTCTCAAGGCAACGCTGATGAGATGACTATATTTTCAGTACTAGGTACAAGCTGTGACAGTGTCTTAGTCACATCCAGAATAACATAGCACAGTGATAGTGTATGAATCACATCTAACAAATGATTTCTACAATGAAACTGAGGCTAACCTTCTTTGAACATGCCAGAAACTTCCTCCCACTGTCCACAGATTCAAAAGCCACTATCTTCATGCATGGAGATTGATGGTGAAAACGAGCAGGCATATCTTCAGCTAACCCGCTCCATTTCTTGCGTGGGATGGTCCTAGGGAGCTACAAGAGGAAGAAATGGCTCAAACTGCTCGCCGGGTTCAAATCCTTTATTCCAAATCATAACCCTAAACCTAGGGTGAGAGAGAGAGATGAGAGAGGCATACTCGGCTGGTGACAGAGATGTCGTCGTCGGAGCAACCGTTGGGGAGGTCATTGAAGAAGACCATGGCGTCCACAACGGTCGGATGCGAGACGGCGAGAGTGAGGAAGAGGTATAGCTTAGGAACGAAGGAAGGAGGAAATAGGGAAATGTAGTTCGTGGTCGGGGAAAAAAGGGGGTGGGGAGGGGGAATAGTTATATATTTTGTTTGTAGCCAAAAAATTGAAAGGTGAACGGAAACATGGCACGCAGTGTCATCGGACACCATTCACTTTGAACAAATATGTGCATCACAAACGATTCTTCTGCTTTATGCACATACGATGAGTTTGAGCATTAAAATTTCGGTCGAAATTTACCTGGGTATAGTGCTCATCCACGCCATTGCATAATTTAACATCACTTTCTGATTTGGGTACACAAAAGAGCCTATAGCACACAGACTACACTTACTGAATCGAGCAATTTTAGTAATTAAACAGAGCCAGTTGATTTAAACATTGCTCTAACAAAAGACTGGAGTTATAAACAAAGGCTAAGTATGCATAATTTTAAAAAAGCCGCCGACGTGCCGCCCTATGCCTTGCCGATGTAAGATAAGTTTAAGCAAATAAAAGATCTGACGAGAAAACGGCGAAAGAAAAGGAGGGCGAATAAAACGGCAAATTTTTGTGAAGTGGGGCAGAGGAAAATGAGAGGCACATGGAAAATAATATAAATTGCAAGGAGATGAGATTTGTGATTAGGAACTTGGTTGATGTTGAAGATCCTCCCCGGCAACGGTGCCAGAAATTCCTTTTGATGCCGCTTGAAGCTACGTCAGTATTTCCCCAAAGAGGTAGGGATGTGCAGCACAGAGGCGATAGGTATTTCCCTGAGATATAAAACCATAGAACTAGTAGGAGAACCAAGCAACATAACGTAAACAGCCCCTGCACAAAAATAACAACACCTCGCAACCCGACGTGTTAAAGGGGTTGTCAATCCCTTTCGGGGTACGGCGCCTCAAGATAGGCAAAGGACGTGAGGTAAATTTGTAGTAGATTGATAGATCGAACACCAAATAAAATAAATAAGAATAAATTGCAGCAAGCTATTTTTGTATATTTTGGTTTAATAGATCTGAAAATAAATGCAAGAGAAAATAGATCGCAATGGCAAATATGATGAAAAGAGATCCGGGGCGAGGTTTCACTAGTGTCTTCTCTCGACAAAAATAGCAAACGGTGGGAACACAATTACTGTTAGACAATTGATAGAACTTCAAATAATTATGACGATATCTAGGCAATGATCATTATATAGGAGACCGACTCCTACCTGCATCTACTACTATTACTCCACACATCGACCGCTATCCAGCATGCATCTAGTGTATTAAGTTCATGAGAAAACGGAGTAATGCAATAAGAACGATGACAATGATGTAGACGAGATCCGTTTATCTATAGCGGCAGATATAGATCTCGTCTTGTTATCCTTAGTAGCAACGATACATATGTGTCGGTTCCCTTTCTGTCACTGGGATCAAGCACTTTAAGATCGAACCCACTACAAAAGCACCTCTTCCCATTGCAAGATAAATAGATCAAGTTGGCCAAACAAAACCCAAATGTCGGAGAAGAAATACGAGGCTATAAGATACATGCATATAAGAGATCAAAGAAAACTCAAATAACTTTCATGGATAAAAACATAGATCTGATCATAAACTCAAAGTTCATTGGATCCCAACAAACACACCGCCAAAAGACTTACATCATAAAGAGACCATTGTATTGATAATCAAGAGAGAGAGAGAGAGGAAGCCATCTAGCTACTAACTACGGACCCGTAGGTCTACAAAGAACTACTCACGCATCATAGGAGAGGCACCAATGGAAGTGGTGAACCCCTCCATGACGGTGTCTAGATTGGATCTTGGTGGTTGTGGGCTCTGCGGCGGCTGGATCAATATTTCGTCGCCTCCCCTAGGGTTTCTGGAATATTGGGGTCCGGGGGCACCCGAGATGGGAACAACCCACCAGGGAGCGCCTGGGCCTTGATAACCCACAAGTATAGGGGATCGCAACAGCTTTCGAGGGTAGAGTATTCAACCCAAATTTATTGATTCGACACAAGGGGAGCCAAAGAATATTATCAAGTATTAGCAGCTGAGTTGTCAATTCAACCACACCTGGAAACTTAGTATCTGCAGCAAAGTGTTTAGTAGCAAAGTAATATGATAGTGGTGGGAACGGTAACAAAAGTAAAGACAGCAAAAGTAATGTTTTTGGTATTTCATAGTGATTGTAATAGTAGCAACGGAAAAGTAAATAAGCGAGAACCAGTATATGGAAAGCTCGTAGGCACCGGATCAGTGATGGATAATTATGCCGGATGCGGTTCGTCATGTAACAGTCATAACATAGGGTGACACAGAACTAGCTCCAATTCATCAATGTAATGTAGGCATGTATTCCGAATATAGTCATACGTGCTTATGGAAAAGAACTTGCATGACATGTTTTGTCCTACCCTCCCGTGGCAGTGGGGTCCTATTGGAAACTAAGGGATATTAAGGCCTCCTTTTAATAGAGAACCGGAACAAAGCATTAGCACATAGTAAATACATGAACTCCTCAAACTATGGTCATCACCGAGAAGTATCCCGATTATTGTCACTTCGGGGTTGTCGGATCATAACACATAATAGGTGACTATACACTTGCAAGATACGATCAAGAACTCACATATATTCATGAAAACATAATAGGTTCAGATCTGAAATCACGGCACTCGGGCCCTAGTGACAAGCATTAAGCATAGCAAAGTCATAGCAACATCAATCTCAGAACATAGTGGATACTAGGGATCAAACCCTAACAAAACTAACTCGATTACATGATAAATCTCATCCAACCCATCACCGTCCAGCAAGCCTACGATGGAATTACTCACGCACGGCGATGAGAATCATGAAATTGGTGATGTAGGATGGTTGATGATAACGACGGCGACGAAGGAGCCCCGAACGGACTCCAGATCAGCCCTCCCGAGAGGTTTTAGGGATTGGCGGTGGCTCCGTATCGTAAAACGCGATGATTTATTCTCTCTGATTTTTTTCTCCCCGAAAGCCAATATATAGAGTTGGAGTTGGCGTCGGAAGGTGTCCAGGGGGCCCACGAGGTAGGGGGGCGCGCCCTAGAGGGGTGGGCATGCCCCCACCCTCGTGGACAGGGTGTGCCCCCCTGGTCTTCATCTTTGGCGAGGATTTTTTATTATTTTTTATAAGACATCCCGTGGAGTTTCAGGTCATTCCGAGAACTTTTGTTTTGTGCACATAAAACAACATCATGGCAATTCTGCTGAAAACAGCGTCAGTCCGGGTTAGTTCCATTCAAATCATACAAGTTAGAGTCCAAAACAAGGGCAAAAGTTTTTGGAAAAGTAGATATGACGGAGACGTATCAACTCCCCCAAGCTTAAACCCTTGCTTGTCCTCAAGCAATTCAGTTGACAAACTGAAAGAGAAAAAGAAAAACTTTTACAAACTCTGTTTGCTCTTGTTGTTGTACCTATGTCAAGTCAGCATTCAAGTTTTCAGCAAAGATCATAACTAACCACATTTGCAATAACTCCTGGGTCTCATGTTTACTCATATCAATAACATAATCAGCTTGCAAGCCATAATAATCAATCTTGGATGACAACACTTTCTTAAAATAATCATAATATGATATAACAAGATGGTATCTCGCTAGCCCTTTCTAAGACCGCAAAACATAAATGCAGAGCACCTTCAAAGATCAAGGACTGACTAGACATTGTAATTCATGGTAAAAGAGATCCAATCATAGTCATACCCGATATAAATTAACAGTAATGAATGCAAATGACAGCCGTGCTGTAACATCCCAAATAATTAATTTGGAATGTTATACATTAGGTCATCATGCATATCATATTTTCTAGCATTTTTCCGATCCTAGAAAATTTCACGCAACTCAAGGACCCTCTGAGAGAGTTGGAGATTTCATTATTTTCATATTTGGGATTTCTCAAATCTTGAAAATAGGATCATTTGGATTTATTTATTTATCTTCAAAAGTTTTTCCGATAAAAAAATATGAAGAGGGGGAATAATATGACTTTCCCAACATTTAGGAAACATGAAGATTTAATAAATAAATCAAATTTTGGTTTTTCGAAAGTTTATTTGCTTTAGGGAAAAATGAGTAATTTAAAAATATGCATTTTTGCCCCGTTTTTAAGTTCATTTTGTTCGACTCATTTTTTAGAGTCGGGGAAAATTAATTTTATTTAATTTGGAGTTCGTTTGGTTTTATTTTAAATTCGTTTAGTTTTGTTTAAAAAACGCGCGCTCGGGCCAAGGGCCCACCAGCCCAACCGAGAGCCCTCCCCTCCTCAAGGCTCCCGCTGGAGGAGGAGACGCCGCCGCCCGCCGCCGAGTCCGGCTCGGCACGCCGACCCCGCCGCCATGCCCTCCCCAAGGCACCGGAGCCCCCTCCTTTATAAGCCGACCCCCCCCTCTCCTCATCCCGCCTCCGCCGCCGCCCCTAACCCGAGCCGCCGCCCAAGCCAGCCGCCGCCGCCTGCCGTCGACGCCACCCATCGCCACCCGCCGACCCCGCCACCCACCGCCCGTCGCCCGACCCGCCGGAGCCCGAGCCCCGCCCGGCGACTTCGCTGGAGGTAGCCACTGCCCGCGCCCGGTCCGGTTTTTGTTTCAAAAACCCGATCCGGTTTTTCTCGCGGTGTTCGGTTTTTTTTAAAAAAAAACCCTAGATTGGTATTTTTTTAATTTTTTTTTGGTTTTATTAATTAGTGAACGTTCACCGACCCGTTCGTTTCAATGAACATGTTCGTCGGTTAGATTCTGTTAACGAACGTCCGTCGTTTGAACTGTTTGTCGTTTTCTTTTAATCGGATTTAATCCGTTATTTTTTCCGATTTCGATTTCCGATTCAATTTTCAAATCTGTTTATTTTCTCGCTCGTTTATCGGAATCAGGTGATTCAAGCGCCTGGAGTTTCTTTACGAAACCGCCGTTCCGACTAACCTACTTAAACAAACTTTTGCTAATGTAGAATTTTGACCTAGTTTCAAATTGCTAAAACCGAGTCGTTCTCTCTTGACTTTCGACTTTCGATGTTTTATTTGATTTGATTCTTTTGCAACCAGGGTTCTTAAGTTGAACTCTCTCGTTAGATCTTTTAATTCGAGATTTCCCTGTGCATTAGATGAGTACTTATTGTATGCTTGTTGTTTGTCTACGATAGATCACCCGGAGTGCGCCGCTTGTTACTTCGAATCTCTAGGTCTCGTGGATCATCAGCAAGGCAAGTAACACTTGATCATACATTTTCTACTACCCAGTTTTATGCATTAGATCAATACTCAAACACTTGCATGATTAGGATCTAATTAAATTGTGGGATGGGAAGTAGATTGAGGTAGTACCTATTACCTGTTTTCTTATGAAACCTTGGGAGTTACTTCTACGTTTGCTTATTATGCCATGCTATGCTAGTAGACGTGGATTGGGTGAGTGAATATCCATGACAGATGTGAGATTGTTAATTAATGGTTTATCTAAGGTGGCAACCTAAACACACATCTGGGTGGATTGAGGCACCTGGTTTCTATCAGGACTTGCCTGTATTTCTTCGGACCGCCACCCAGGCTCTAAGGGATCATAAGATTATTCAAACTCGAAACTTCCGTGTTCAGCCACAAGCCAATATGGGCTCTGGCATAGTTGAGTTAGTTGTGCGAACTCTTACGGGTAGGCTAACTGATGTAGGGGATGTAGGTTGGTACGGTCTACCCACATGTAAGGTGCTAGTGCTTCTGAAAGATTGTGTCTCGGTCATCCGTTTCTCAAACACCATGTAGTGCGAGAACCAAGCGGAGGCGATCGAGTCTTGTGGGGAAAAGTGCGCAAACCTCTGCAGAGTGTACAAACTAATCATGATTAGCCGTGTCCCCGGTTATGGACGTTTTGAGTATCTAGTACTTGAATATCATGTGAATCTCAACATGTTACTTCTAATAAATGTTATTGGGTTTTGATGAGTACTTTTAATTGGGATTGAGGATGCTGTCAACCATTCTCAATGTTTAACAACCACCATGATAGTTAAATAAAATTATTCCTTTGTTGTAGGGAAAAACTAGCTTTATGCAAAAATGTAACCATAGAGCTTTACCACCAGCCATATATGCATGTAGTATAGGCTTATTCCTTCATTACTCTCTATGTGTTGCTTTGCCAGCATATTCCATGTGTTGACCCGTTTTCGGGCTGCAACTTTCATGTTGCAGACTTTTCAGACGACGAGTAAGGTGTTAGGTCGTGGTTCTATACTCAGTGATGCCGATGGAGTTGATGGACTCACTTATCTTCCAAGCCTTCCGCTGTTATTATTATATGGCCTTAAGCCATATTATTGTAATAAGTTCCCTTGTGGACAACGTTGTAATAAGTGTGTGATTGCTACTCTGCTATAAATCCTTCGAAGTACTATGTGGTGTCAGCATTACTGATCCAGGGATGACACCTGAGCACAGAGACTGGATCCATTCGGGTCTGGTCGCTACACGTGCTCTCCACCTAGTGCTTTTAATAAGAAGGTGATGACTCAACATAAAAGTAAATAGATAAGCCCTTGGCAGAGGGAAGCAGGGATTTGCAAAGGTGCCAGAGCTCGGTTTTGAAATAGAGATAATTTGTATTTTGAGCGGCATACTTTCATTGTCAACATAACAAGTAAGAGATGCCAATATCTTCCATGCTAAACAAATTATAGGTGGTTCCCAAACAGAATGGTAAAGTTTATACTCCCCCTCCTCCACAAGCATGAATCCATGGCTTGCTCGAAAGAACGAGTGCCTCCAACATTCAACGGGCCCCAGGGGGAGTTTTGTTTGCAATTATTTTGACTTAATTTGCATAAAGCATGGGACTGGGCATCCCAGTGACCAGCCATTTTCTCGTGAGTGAGGAGCGGAGTCCACTCCTCTTGAGAATAACCCGCCTAACACGGAAGATAAGGGCAGACCTAGTTGATATATGAGCAATCCGAGCATGCGAAACAGAATGTTTATTTGAAGGTTTAGAGTTTGGCACATACAAATTTACTTGGAACGGCAGGTAGATACTGCATAAAGGAAGGTATGGTGGAATCATATGGAATAACTTTGGGGTTTAAAGGATTGGATGCACAAGCAGTATTCCCTCTTAGTACAAGTGAAGGCTAGCAAAAGACTGGGAAGCGACCAACTAGAGAGCGACAACGGCCATGAACATGCATTAAAATTAATAAACATTGAATACAAGCATGAGTAGGATATAATCCACCATGAACATAAATATCGTGAAGGCTATGTTGATTTGTTTCAACTACATGCGTGAACATGTGCCAAGTCAAGTCACTTAAATCATTCAAAGGAGGATACCGCCCCATCATACCACATCACAACCATTTTAATAGCATGTTGGCACGCAAGGTAAACCATTATAACTCATATCTAATCAAGCATGGCACGAGAAACTATGATCTCTAATTATCATTGCTAACTTGTTTATTCATAATAAGCTGAATCAGGAACGATAAACTCATCATATTTACAAAAACAAAAGAGGTCGAGTTCATACCAGCTTTTCTCATCTTAGTCAGTCCATCATATATCATCATAATTGCCTTTCACTTGCACGACCGAACGATGTGAATAATAATAAGAGTGCACGTGCATTGGACTAAGCTGGAATCTACGAGCATTCAATAAACAGATGAAGACAAGGCAATATGGGCTCTTGGTTAAATCAACAATGATGCATATAAGAGCCACTTCAACAATTTAATCATGGTCTTCTCCTACTGACCCCCAAAGAAAAGAAAAGAAATAAAAACTATTTACACGGGAAAGCTCCCAACAAGCAAAAGAAGAACGGGAAATATTTTTGGGTTTTCTTTTTAATTATTACTACTATAGCAGGAAAAAGAAACTACTACTATTTTTTTGTTTTTCTTAAGGCTTATTAAACACACAAGAAGAAAGCAGGAAAAAAGAAAATAAACTAGCATGGATATTACAGTGAAAGAGTATGAGCACCGACATCTAGCAATGAGTGTGTGGGAACATAAATGTAATGTCAGTGAGAAATACGTACTCCCCCAAGCTTAGGATTTTGGCCTAAGTTGGTCTATTGCCAGGGAAAGCCTGGCGGATACCCATAGGTGTAGCTGGGGTCATACTGCGATGCAGCGGCTATCGCCTCCTGAGCTGCAGCGTGGCGTCGAGCCGCCTCCGCTCTTCTCTCGTACTCATCTGCCTCCTCTCTGGTAATAACATATCTTCCTCCTTTTGTCTGAGAATCAAAGATGGCAGGAGCAGGAAGAGTAATACGGACAGCATGCCGTTTGTTAAAGATTAGTCGATACTGGAGAGGTGGTTCAGTCCTCTCAACAAACTGGTGGGAAACCATAGAGTCAAAATCTAAATAAGTAGGGGGTAACTCCATATCACCCTCACGAATGTCTATCTCAAGAAAATTAGCTAAGCGGGTTGCATAAATTCCTCCAAAGAAATCTCCGCTATATCTATTATGATGCAACCTACAAGCTACAATGGCTCCCATATGATAAGATTGGTCTCCTAACACAGCACTCCTAAGAATGCTGAGATCAGGGACACACATGTGACATGCTTCATCCTTAGAATTTATGCATCTACCTATGAAGAGATCAAAATAATGTATAGCAGGAAAGTGAATGCTCCCTATAGTGGCTTGCGTTATATCTCTAGATTCCCCCACAGTTATACTAGCAAGAAAGTCTCTAAATTCAGATTTAGGGGGATCCCTGACACTACCCCAAGATGGAAGTTTGCAAGAAAAAGTGAAATCCTCTAAGTCCATGGTATAAGATTTGTCATAAAGATCAAACATGGTGAAGGAGAATTACGCCAAGATGAATACTCAAACCTCCTCACAAATGAGCTTGTGAGATCATGATATTGGGGCATTTGTCAGCCTCAAAATCCTCAAGACCGACATTTGCATATATATGCTAAATTCTTCTTTGATTCCCGCTGATCCATAAAATTTTCCAAGGCCATTCATGTGGCCTCACAAGAGCGTCTCTTGGTGGTTCCTCGTCGTGAAGACGCATTGCAAGCCTGGGACTTTGCTTCCTTGAAGAACCACCTTGGAACATCTTCCTAAACATATTGTTTCCTCTGAAAAATTTCTGAAATTTTTAGTAGCTTCAAACAAAAGTGAACCAACTTCAATGAAAATTGATAGAAACTACTCCTACAAGTGCCTAGAGCCTATATCAAGCATTAGAACTACTTGGAACCATATAAATTTGACATGCAAGCTCAAGAACATGGTCACCTATGCAGCACAAATTTGCAAAGAGTAAAGCACTAGAACAAAAACTAATTGGACCAATGGAGGAGTCACATACCAAGGAACAATCTCCCCAAGCAGTTTTGCGAGAGATGCTTTGAGCAAGGAGATCGAAAATCACAGCAAAAGTGGCTGGAACTCGTTCTTGAGTTGGTTTTTCGGGTTTGTGTGAGGCAGAGGAAGGAGATGAGTGCAGGGATAAGTGGAGGAGGGCCACCGTGGGCCCACGAGGCAGGGGGGCACGCCCATGGGGGTAGGGCGCGCCCTCCACCCTCGTGGCCAGGTGGCAGCTCCCCCCGCGGTGATTTTTGCACTAAAAATCCTCAAATATTCCCGAAAAAATCATACTAAATTGGCATGGCATTCTGAGGACTTTTATTTTTGGGGTATTTTTATATTGCATGGATAAGTCGGGAGACAGACAGAAAAATACTATTTTACTTTATTTCTAATAAATAACAGAAAATATAAAGAGGGTACAGAAGGTTGTGCTTCTAGTTTCATCCATCTCATGCTCATCAAAAGGAATCCACTAACAAGGTTGATCAGGTCTTGTTAACAAACTCATTCCGACTAATATGGAACTGAAGAAATTTCTTATAACACTATGTTACCTCAACGGGGATATGGAAATCCCCAATAATAAGTATATCATATTTCTTCTTGAGAGTAGGGAGAGGAAATTCAAAACCTCCAAATATAATCGATGGAATTTTTCCAATACAATAGATACTATGAACTTGAGGTTGTTTCCTTGGAAAGTGTACCGTGTGCTCATTACCATTAACATGAAAAGTGATATTGCCTTTGTTGCAATCAATAACAGCCCCTGCAGTATTAAGGAAAGGTCTTCCAAGAATAATAGACATACTATCATCCTCGGGAATATTAAGAATAACAAAGTCCGTTAAAATAGTAACGTTTGCAACCACAAATACCGACAGGTATAGCAGTTGATTTATCAGCCATTTGCAAAGATATTTCAGTAGGTGTCAACTTATTCAAGTCAAGTCTACGATATAAAGAGAGAGGCATAACACTAACACTGGCTCCAAGATCACATAAAGCAGTTTTAACATAATTTCTCTTAATGGAGCATGGTTGTAACATCCCAAATTTCCTATTTGGAATGTTTTACAATTATAGCTAAGCATCTATGCATCCTGTTTGAATTTAAATGCCATTTGGAGTTTCAGGAGAGATTTGAGTTTTTGAATTTGAATTCAAACTTTGGCAAGTGGGAATCATTTCAAAAACTATACCTGATAAATACTTGAGAGGAGTAAACATGACACTCCAAAAATATCAGAGGAAAAAATTGCCAAAAGTTTTGGATTCAAATCTGAATTTTATTTGAATTTGAAAAAATGGATTTTATAAAGTTTGGATTTTGCCTTTGAAAATGTTCAAATGATAGGAATATTCCCTGATCATTTTGGTATATATGTACCCTATATAAAATATTTATAGTTTATGTTTTATCTCTGTTTTGTTTTATTAAAAAATCAAAAAGAAACCCCCCCAGCGCCAGCCAGCCCCTGCCCAGCTCAGGCTGAAGCCACCATAGCCAGCGCAGCCAATGCCCACCTGCCACCGAGCTGCCCAAGACTGCCTCACTCGCCTCGCCTGAACGCTCCGCGTCGGCCGACCGCCCGTCCGCCTCTCTCTCTCTCTCGGCGGTGGACCCCACCCCGTCTTCAACCCCGCCCCACGCCACGCCACGCCGCCGCCGATCGCGGATCTCGAGATCCGGATCCGATCCCCTCCCGATCGCCCCGTAAACGACGAGGCCCCTGCCTATATAAGCCGTGTCCCCGCACCCCATTTCCCCCTAGCCCTCGCGGACCCCTCTCTCTCTCTCACGCTGCCTGAGCCGAGCCGCCGCCGCCGCCATTTTCGCCGTCGCCGCCTAGCCCTTCCCGAGCTCGCCTGACTCCACCAAGAGCCTCCCGAGCTCGTTCAAGACACCGCTGGAGCTCTCCGCCGACCTCCCGACAACCGGAGAGGCCAGCGACTCGCCACCGCCGCCGCGCCGCCGCCGAGCTCCGGTGAGTCACCGAACTCCTCCCAAGGCCGGATCTCTAACCTACGGTGTAGATTAGAACACCCGAAGGGGTATTTTTTTTAAAAAACCGCCGGTTCGCTTACGGTTTATTTTAGTTAGGTTTTATTTTTTAGCCCGCCCGATTCAGTTTAACCCTAGGCCCGTTTAGTTTATTTTACGCTCGGTCGTAGTTTAGCCCATTAGGCCCTTTTTCTTTTATTTTCGTTTTCTGTTTTAACAGAATAGTTCCTGTTTTGAAAAATTCATATCTTTTATTCTGTTTAATATTTTTAGGTGATTCTTTTTTTGTTGGTTTGCAAATTTTCTGTAGTTTATGTATAAAATATAATTAGCTATGTTAAAATTAATTAAAATTGCTTTAATTTAGTTTTAGTCAGAATAGTAAATCTGTTATAACATGAGCTAGGAAAATTATTTTGGATGATTCTTTTGTCCCAACTTTATTTTGACATTGTCAAACCATAGAAATTAATCTGAGTATTTCAGGATTAACAAAAAATAGTTTTAAGCAGAATCTTGTTAATCCTAATTAATTAACTAGCTACTGTTTTCCTATTATTTTAGTTAGCAAATAAATTTATTTTTCACATGTGATTAATTATTCTAGGATAGTTTCTGTCACTTTAAGGGATGAACTTTTATTTATAATAAATAAAAGTTTTATTTTATTTTCTTAATAGAAATTGAATTAGGCCTAATCGGAGTTTCATAATAGGTTTTAATTAATTCTTTTTGCTCCTAGTTGCTTAATGAAATCTTTTCTGTTAAGTCAACATAAAACCATGATTAGGTTATGTTGAGAAAATTTTATTATATAAAACTACTTTTAGTTGTTGTTTGAAGTAGGAAAACTTTGAGTTGGTTTTCTTTGAGTTTTCCTTTGAGTTTTGATTTGGTTGTTTTGATGTGTTATGTTGCTATTGTTATGCTATTGTATTATGTGATCCTATGCTATATGCTCATTGTGATTATTGTTTGTCTCGGTAGAGTTTCCGAGTCTGAAGCTTGCTACTACTGAATCTTTAGCTTACGAGGATCATCAACAAGGCAAGTTTTGATCATGTTATTTTCTATACCTATGTTTTTGTGCATTAGAAATTGTCACCACCCCACCATGCATGCAGTAGTTGAAATTTTGAAGTTATTAATCTTGAGTAGTATCATGTGGTAGGATGAACCAATCCCTTGTTACCATGACCCGGACTAAGTAGTTTACTTTGCTATGCTCAGAGACGGTTTTGGTTGAGTGAAATTCATAAGCAAGATGTGAGAGTCAATGATGATGACAACCCCATGAACTACAATGATCAAGATGGACTTCAAAATCACTACTGGGTGGAGGATGGTTGATCGGCACCTGGAGAACCAGTGGTTGGCGGGATGCATGGAGAAGTGCCATGACATCTTTGGAAAGCTTCACCCAGCCACGAAGAGACGGATGGATGCCCCATGACCGAAGCTTACTGTGCAGCCGCAAGCCATTATGGGCTCTGGCTGGGTTAACCATAGTAGTGACGCTGGCTGGACGGTACTACGAGATGTAGAAGAACGGTAGGATTGGATGGGTACCGCAGAGCTGTAAGAACTCTTTGGAAGACCCTGTTTATTGGTCCGTCTTCAAACACCATGAAGTGCGAAGACTTTAAAGGAGGGAATGATTCTTGCGGAAAAGTCATAAACCTCTGCAGAGTTAAAGATCTAATCGATTAGCCGTGTCCCCGTTACGGACAATTTGAGCCTCGAACTTGGAAGTATTCGGAAATCTCATCACTAAATTAATGAATTAATTTGAGGGGTTTATGACTTAATAATTTTGGGAATGAGATATTGGTTGGCGGAACCATCTCAATAACTACCAACAATTGTAGTAATTTACAAGCAAGTCCACTGTAGTAGGGAAAAATTTGCTTTTCGCAAAATGATGAAACTTAGAGCTCCACAGCCAAAATGCATATAGTGATAGTAAGTTTATTATTGTTATTCTCTTCATGACTTGCCAGCTTATTCAAAAGCTGACCTACACGGCTGCAACGCCTTATGTTGCGTAGATTTATTCCGATCAGAGTGAGGCTACGCCCGCGCTTGGCGATTGCCCTTTGAGTCGGATGGACTCGCTTTACTTCTACGCTTCCGCAGCATTAGTAGTTTATTTTCTCATGAGTTGGCCTTGAGCCGAATTTATTCTCTTGTAATAAAGACTTTATATGAGAAACGTGTAATAAATTCAGGTGTGATTGAACTTTGATTACTACATCGATGTCTCGTGAGTACCAAAGATGATCTTGGGATGGTATGCATACGTAGATTTGACCGATTTTGGGTCAGGTCGCTACAGAGATGGTATCAGAGCACACGTTGACCATAGGATCGTAACCCCTAGGATCGGAAAGCCATAGGAAGAGACCATTTACTTTATATCCTTATCATTCCGTAATTCTCCCCTGTTCATTTCTAACTCCTCTCCGATTTTCAACATTCTAGATGGCCGTCGAGTTCACCCCAGTTTTGCTACCGGAGTTTTGCCAGCCCGATGAGACGATGTCCTTCGGCAGGAAGCTGGTCCAGATGGTGAAGAAGCTTAAAATTGCTCTGCCCTCGATCACCGGGAAGCCAACTAATGCACTTCCGACGGACACCCGCTACAGGATTGAAGTGCATATCCCAGGGAGAACCTTCGGAGGACACACGGAGCCTATTGACTTTGAGTTCACCGACTTCAACTGGATCATCGGAAGGGACATGGCGATCTATCGTGCCCTTGGACATCTCCGAGAGGAGTACAGGGCCGAGCTCGATCCCTCAGACCTCGCCATGGTTTCTCGCAGGGCAAGGAATGGAGATATCATCCGCACCATAGAGGACGACTCCACTCTCTCGTACATCCAGGACTTGGAGTGTCTTCTCAGGAAACGGGAGATTCAGACTCGCCGTAACTCGAAGGCACATTGGAGGCTTTTGTTCCGAGAACTGGAACTGGAGGAGAAGGCACGCGCAGACTTCCTTAACCATGAGGAAGAAGTCGCGGACTTCATGGAGACAGTCGACGACCTGAAGATGAAGCTTGCCGCGATAGAGGAAAAGATGGACTTGGAAGAGGACCTTTTTCCGAGTGGAGATGATGGACCCCTCGTGAGCAATGATCAGGACTATGAAGGGAGTTCCACTGAAGGAAGCCGCAAGAGGAGGCGCCACAACAGAGGACATCACACCAGAGGACGCAAGGATTATTGATGAAGACTTTTAGTCGACCACCATGTTATTTTTACTTTTCGTCGATCAGTTAGGCCGATATTTTCGATTAGTCATGAGCTTTTGTAATCGAGTTTGAACCATGTTTGAGTGGAATGAATAAATGATTGGTGTGTTTATGATTGTGCATTCATATGGGTAGTGTTATTTATCATAGACCATTGTTCTATTCTAATTTTCTCATCCACTCCAAAACACCAGATGCCTCCGAGACGTGACACTGGTTTTCCGCTGGAGCTCACCCAGCTGCTCCAGCAACAGAATGCCCTTATGCAGCTACTCATCCAGAATCAGAACAACAACACCAACAATCCACTGCCACCACCCCCCGTGGACAACTTGACTCGGTTCCTGAGGCTGAATCCGCCAGTGTTCTCTAGTAGCACTGAGCCGATTGTGGCTGATGATTGGCTCCGCAAAGTCGGAAGAGAGCTAATCACTGTTGGATGCACTGATGCAGAGAAGGTGCGCTTTGCCGTGCATCAACTTGATGGACCTGCAGCTTCTTGGTGGGAGAACTACACCGCCACTTATCCCATTGGTGCCATCACGTGGGATCAATTCCAGCAGGCCTTCCGCACCGCTCATGTTTCAGCTGGAGCCATGAGTCTGAAGAAGCGTGAGTTCCGCAACTTACGCCAGGGGAACAGTACTGTGGCACAGTACGTGGATGAATTCAGTAAGCTCGCTCGCTATGCCCCGAATGATGTGGCCACAGATGCCGCAAAGCAGGAGAAGTTCCTTGAGGGACTCAACGACAAGCTGAGTATGCAGCTTATTGTGGCTACCTTCAACAACTACCAGGAGCTGGTAGACAAGGCCACCATACTTGAAGGCAAGCAGCAGCAGATTGAAGGCCGCAAGCGGAAGTACAGCCAGGGGAAGCACAACTCGGGAGCTCAGCAGAAGCCCCGATATGCACCATACTCAGGAGGGCACATCCATCATAACCATGGAGGTCATAACCATGGAGGTAGTGGGAACAACCGTAACCAGGACAACAAGACAGGCCATGGCAATGGCAATCAGCACCGTCCTGCCCCGGCTCGGAAGGATCTGAGCCACATCATCTGCTTCAAGTGCCAGAAGACAGGGCACTATGCCACCGACTGCCCGGAGGCCAAGCAGAGGAATGGAAACGGCAATGGAGGCTCAGCGAAGAAGCCCAATCCGTTCCCTCGTGCTCAGGTGAACCACATCGACGTGGAGGACGTCTATGATCAGCCGGATAATCGTGGTTGGTAAGTTTTATTGAATTCACGCTCAGTATTGGTACTCTTTGATTCGGTGCAACGATTCATTCATATCAAGGGTAGTTGTGGAAAAGCACGGGTTGCCCACTAAAACCCTTAGAAGCCCCCTTCGCGTCGGCCCGCAGGAGGAGAAATGATGGCAGGTTTAGGCTGTCATGCAACCCTCAGCATCGGGAATCATAAGTTTCCCGCAGACCTCATAGTGTTGGAAACCCAGACCTTGGATGTAATCCTAGGCATGGATTGGTTGACGAAGTTCGAAGGAAACATAGACTGTGCCCGCAAGTCTATTCTGCTTACCACCCCGGAGCAGAAGAGGATCAAGTATGTAGCCAGGCACAGCCAGATGAAGAATCAGGTAAATTCCCTCACAGGAGTTGTTCAGGAGGAAGTGCCAGTAGTGCAAGACTTTCCCGATGTGTTTCCGGAGGAATTACCAGGAATGCCACCGGACAGGGACATTGAGTTTCTGATTGAGTTATTGCCCGGCACAGCCCCAATATCCAAGAGACCCTATCGGATGCCACCGAATGAGTTGAAAGAGATCAAGGATCAAATTAATGAGTTATTGGAGAAAGGATATATTCGGCCAAGCTCATCACCTTGGGGAGCCCCAGTTCTTTTGGTAGAGAAGAAGGATGGAAGCTTGAGGATGGTTGTGGATTATCGTGCATTGAACGAAGTAACCATCAAGAACAAGTACCCTCTGCCGATGATTAATGACTTGTTTGATCAGCTAGTGGGAGCCAAGGTATTCTCCAAGATCGATCTTCGATCAGGGTATCATCAGTTGAAGATCCGTGAAAAGGATATACCCAAAACAGCATTCACTACCAGGTATGGTTTATATGAGTATACCGTCATGTCATTTGGATTGACTAATGCCCCTGCATACTTCATGAATTTGATGAACAAGGTATTTATGGAATATCTGGACAAGTTTGTCGTGGTGTTCATCGATGATATATTGATTTTCTCCAAGAGCGAGGAAGAGCATAAAGAACATTTGCGTCTAGTTCTGGAGAAACTTCGAGAACATCAGTTGTATGCCAAGTTCAGCAAATGTGAATTTTGGCTGAAGGAAGTTGGATTCCTCGGACATGTTATTTCAGGAGAAGGAATAGCGTTGATCCCGCCAAGGTTGAATCAGTCACCGATTGGCGATCACCCACCTCAGTCAAGGAGATCCGCAGTTTTCTCGGACTCGCAGGATATTATCGGAGGTTCATTGAGAACTTCTCGAAGATTGCCAAGCCCATGATTGAGCTATTGAAGAAGGAAGCCAAGTATGTTTGGACCGAGGATTGTGAAGCCAGTTTTCAGGAATTGAAGAAACGGTTGGTTACAGCCCCAGTGTTGATTTTGCCGGACATACACAAGGAATACCAGGTTTATTGTGACGCTTCTCGTCAAGGACTCGGAGGAGTATTAATGCAGGAAGGTAAAGTTGTAGCTTATGCCTCCAGACAGCTACGACCTCACGAGATGAATTATGCCACGCATGATTTGGAGTTAGCAGCCGATCTTGCATGCACTCAAGAACCGGAGACATTTCCTCATCGAAATCGTTGTGATGTTTACAGATCACAAGAGCTTGAAGTATATTTTCACGCAGAAGGAATTGAACCTCAGCGAGAGGAGATGGCTAGAGTTGATAAAGGACTATGACATGAGATTGCATTACCACCCAGGTAAGGCTAATGTTGTAGCAGATGCTTTGAGCCGTAAGAGTTATTTGAATACTCTTACAGCAGGAGGATTACCCCAGGAGTTAGTTGATGACCTCAGAGATCTCCGACTGGAGATAGCTCCGAGAGGATATGTTGCAACTCTGGAAGTTCAGTCCACTTTGGCCGAAAGGATTCGTGAAGCCCAGAAGTCGGACAAGGAAATTGATGAGATAAAGCAGAAGATGAATGAAGGAAAAGCTAAAGGATTTCGTAAGGATGAACACGGAACTATATGGTTCGAGGATGGTATTTATGTGCCCAATGATCCCGAACTCAGGAAGCTAATTCTTCAGGAAGCTCATGATTCACCGTACTCGATTCACCCCGGTAACACCAAGATGTACCTGGATTTGAAGGAAAGTTTCTGGTGGACAGGTATGAAGAAGGATATTGCCGAGTACGTAGCAGTATGCGATGTTTGTCAACGTGTAAAGACAGAACATCAGAAGCCAGCAGGGTTACTTCAACCTTTGCCGATTCCCGATTGGAAATGGGAGAAACTTGGAATGGATTTCATCACAGGACTACCCAGGACCCGTTCAGGTTATGATTCTATCTGGGTAGTGGTTGATCGTTTGACCAAGGTAGCTCACTTCATTCCGTGAAGACTACCTATACCGGTGCTAAGTTGGCCAAGATATACATGACCAGGATCGATGTCGCATGGAGTTCCGAGGAAAATCGTGTCAGATAGAGGAACACAATTTACCTCAAAGTTTTGGAAGCAGTTGCATGAAACTTTGGGTACGAGGCTGGAATTCAGTACAGCTTTTCATCCGCAGACAGATGGACAGACCGAGAGAGTCAACCAGATTCTGGAGGACATGTTGAGAGCTTGTGTGCTAGACTATGGGTCTAGCTGGGATGATAATTTGCCGTACGCAGAGTTCTCATACAACAACAATTATCAATCCAGTCTGAAGATGGCCCCTTTCGAAGCTCTATACGGAAGGAGGTGCAGAACACCATTGCTGTGGGATAGTGTTGGAGATCGATCACTTTTCGGTTCCGACCTTATCAGGGATTCCGAAGAGAAAGTCAAGCTGATTCGAGACAGACTCAAGATAGCACAGTCGAGACAGAAGAGTTATGCCGACAGTAAACGCAAGGAAGTGACTTACGAAGCGGGAGACCGAGCGTATCTTCGTGTGTCACCACTTCGTGGAATCAAGAGGTTTGGTGTCAAAGGAAAGTTAGCACCCCGACTCATTGGTCCGTACAAAATCCTCGAACGTCGTGGAGAAGTTGCTTACAAGTTGGAATTGCCGGAAGGATTGTCCGGAGTTCATGATGTCTTCCATGTTTCTCAGCTGAAGAAGTGTCATGCCGACATGGCCGATATTCCGTTGAGAGACACAGTGCCCCTAGAGGCCATACAGCTTGACAGTGATCTGACCTACAAGGAGAAACCCGTCTGAATTCTCGAGACTGCAAGCAGAGTCACCTGCAGCAAGGTCATCAAATTTTGCAAGGTGCTGTGGAGTCACCACACCGAGGAAGAAGCCACACAGGAACGCCAAGAAGACCTTCTTCGAGACCACCCGCACCTATTTGTTAGCCAACCCGAATCTCGAGGGCTAGATTCATCTTAAGGTGGTAGGTTTGTAACATCCCAAATTTCCTATTTGGAATGTTTTACAATTATAGCTAAGCATCTATGCATCCTGTTTGAATTTAAATGCCATTTGGAGTTTCAGAGAGATTTGAGTTTTGAATTTGAATTCAAACTTTGGCAAGTGGGAATCATTTCAAAACTATACCGATAAATACTTGAGCAAAAGTATGAGAGGAGTAAACATGACACTCCAAAATATCAGAGGAAAACATTGCCAAAAGTTTTGGATTCAAATCTGAATTTTATTTGAATTTGAAAAAATGGATTTTTATAAAGTTTGGATTTTGCCTTTTGAAAATGTTCAAATGATAGGAATATTCCCTGATCATTTTGGTATATATGTACCCTATATAAAATATTTATAGTTTATGTTTTATCTCTGTTTTGTTTTATTAAAAAATTCAAAAAAGAAACCCCCCAGCGCCTGCCAGCCCCCTGCCCAGCCAGCGCTGGCCACCAGAGCGCCAGCGCAGCCCAATGACCCACCTAGCCAGCCGAGCTGCCCAAGACTGCCTCACTCGCCTCGCCCGAACGCTCGCGTCGGTCGACCGCCTGCCTGCCCTCTCTCTCTCTCTCGCAGTGGACCCCACCCCGTCTTCAACCCCGCCCCACGCCACGCCGCGCCGATCGCCGATCTCGGATCGCGAGATCCGGATCCGATCCTCCCGATCGCCCCGTTGCAGCGACGAGGCCCCGCCTATATAAGCCGGGCCCGCACCCCATTCCCCCTAGCCCTCGCGGACCCCTCCTCTCTCTCTCACGCGCTCGCCGGAGCCGAGCCGCCCGCCGCCGCCATTTTCGTCGCCGTCGCCGCCCTAGCCCTTCCCGAGCTCGCCCGACTCCACCAAGAGCCTCCCCGAGCTCGTCCGCACCCGCCGGAGCTCTCCGCCGACCTCCCCGACGAGCGGAGAGTCCAGCGCACTCGCCACCGCCGCCGCCGCCGCCGTCGAGCTCCGGTGAGTCACCGGAACTCCTCCCCGCCGTCGGATCTCTAACCTACGGTGTAGATTAGAACACCCCGAAGGGGGATTTCTTTTAAAAAAACCGGCCGGTTCGTTTACGGTTTATTTTTAGTTAGGGTTTTATTTTTTTAGCCCAGCCCGATTCAGTTTAACGCTAGGCCCGTTTAGTTTATTTTACGCTCAGTGCGTAGTTTAGGCCCATTAGGCCCTTTTTCTTTTATTTTCGTTTTCTGTTTTAACAGAATAGTTCCTGTTTTGAAAAATTCATATCTTTTATTCTGTTTAATATTTTTAGGTGATTCTTTTTTTGTTGGTTTGAAAATTTTCTATAGTTTCTGTAGAAAATATAATTAGCTATGTTAAAATTAATTAAAATTGCTTTAATTTATTTTTAGACAGAATAGTAAATATGTTATAACATGAGCTAGGAAAATTATTTTTGGATGATTCTTTTGTCCCAACTTTATTTTGACATTGCCAAACCATAGAAATTAATCTGAGTATTTTAGGATTAATAAAAATAGTTTTAAGCAGAATCTTGTTAATCCTAATTAATTAACTAGCTACTGTTTTCCTATTATTTTAGTTAGCAAATAAATTTATTTTTCACATGTGATTAATTATTCTAGGATAGTTTCTGTCACTTTAAGGGATGAACTTTTATTTATAATAAATAAAAGTTTTATTTTATTTTTCTTAATAGAAATTGAATTAGGCCTAATAGGAGTTTCATAATAGGTTTTTAATTAATTCTTTTTGCTCCTAGTTGCTTAATGAAATCTTTTCTGTTAAGTTAACATAAAACCATGATTAGGTTATGTTGAGAAAATTTTATTATATAAAACTACTTTTAGTTGTTGTTTGAAGTAGGAAAACTTTGAGTTGGTTTTCTTTGAGTTTTCCCTTTGAGTTTTGATTTGGTTGTTTTGATGTGTTATGTTGCTATTGTTATGCTATTGTATTATGTGATCCTATGCTATATGCTCATTGTGATTATTGTTTGTCTCGGTAGAGTTTCCGGAGTGCGAAGCTTGCTACTATGAATCTTTAGCTTACGAGGATCATCAGCAAGGCAAGTTTTGATCATGTTATTTTCTATACCTATGTTTTTGTGCATTAGAAATTGTCACCACCCCACCATGCATGCAGTAGTTGAAATTTTGAAGTTATTAATCTTGAGTAGTATCATGTGGTAGGATGAACCAATCCCTTGTTACCATGACCCGGGACTAAGTAGTTTACTTTGCTATGCTCAGAGGCGGGTTTTGGTTGAGTGAAATTCATAAGCAAGATGTGAGAGTCAATGATGATGACAACCCCATGAACTACAATGATCAAGATGGACTTGAAAATCACTCTTGGGTGGAGGGCGGTTGACGGGCACCTGGAGAACCTAGTGGTTGGTCGGGATGCGTGGAGAAGTGCCATGACATCTTGGAAAGCTTCACCCAGCCACGAAGAGACGGATGGATGCCCCATGACCGGAAGCTTACCTGTGCAGCCGCAAGCCATTATGGGCTCTGGCTGGATTAACCATAGTAGTGACGCTGGCTGGACGGTACTACGAGATGTAGAAGAACGGTAGGATTGGATGGGTACCGGCAGTAGCCAGAAGAACTCTTTGGAAGACCCTGTTTCATTCGTCCCGTCTTCAAACACCATGAAGTGCAAAGACTTTAAAGGAGGGAATGATTCTTGCGGGAAAAGTGCGCGAACCTCTGCAGAGTTAAAGATCTAATCGATTAGCCGTGTCCCCGGTTACGGACAATTTGAGCCTCTGGAACTTGGAAGTATTCGGAAATCTCAACACTAAATTAATGAATTAATTTGAGGGGTTTATGACTTAATAATTTTGGGAATGAGATATTGGTTGGCGGAACCATCTCAATAACTACCAACAATTGTAGTAATTTACAAGCAAGTCCACTGTAGTAGGGAAAAATTTGCTTTTCGCAAAATGATGAAACTTAGAGCTCCACAGCCAAAATGCATATAGTGATAGTAAGTTTATTATTGTTATTCTCTTCATGACTTGCCAGCTTATTCAAAAAGCTGACCTACATGGCTGCAACGTCTTATGTTGCAGAGATTTATTCCGATCAGGAGTGAAGCTACGCTCCGCGCTTGGCGATTGCCCTTTGGAGTCGGATGGACTCGCTTTACTTCTACGCTTCCGCAGCATTAGTAGTTTATTTTCTCATGAGTTGGCCTTGAGCCGAATTTATTCTCTTGTAATAAAGACTCTATATGAGAAACGTGTCATAAATTCAGGTGTGATTGAACTTTGATTACTACATCGATGTACTGTGAGTACCAGCATGATCTTGGGATGGTACAGACACAGAGATTTGACCGATTTTGGGTCCGGTCGCTACAATGGTATAGTAGGTACTCCTGAATCTCCAAGTTTCTTTGGTATTCCACCCTAAAAGTATAATTAGCAAGCATGGTGGAAATTTCAGCTTCCAGTATCTTTCTTTTATTTGTAACAATATCTTTCATATATTTGGCATAAGCATTCATTTTGAGCATATCAGTCAATTGCATACGCAAAAGATGGGTCTAATCATTTCAGCAAACCGCTCAAAATCCTCATCATCCTTTTTCTTGGATGGTTTCGGAGGAAAATGCATGGGTTTGTGAACCCATGGTTCCCTTTCTTTACCATGTTTCCTAGCAACGAAGTCTCTTTTATCATAATGTTGATTCTTTGATTGTGGGTTATCAAGATCAACAGCAGGTTCAACTTCTACATCATTATCATTACTAGGTTGAGCATCATCATTAACATCATCATTAACATTTTCACTAGGTTCATGTTCATTACCAGATTGTGTTTCAACATCAGACATAGAGATATCATTTGGATTCTCAGGTGGTTCAGCAATAGGTTCACTAGAAGTTTGCAAAGTCCTATCATTTTTCTTTTTCTTCCTTTTAGAAGAACTAGGTACATCAATATTATTTCTCTGAGAATCTTGCTCGATTCTCTTAGGGTGTCCTTCAGATACAAAGGTTTCAGGTCATTCTACCAGTTCTAGTAGCCACTCTAACAAAGATAATCATTTTTCTTACTATTCATTTCATCAAGCACTTCTTTCTCGAGCCTTAAGCACTTGTTCTACTTGAGTGGTAACCATAGAAGCATGTTTGCTAACAAGTTTAAGTTCACCTCTAATATTAGCCATATAATCACCCAAGCGTTTAATCATATAAGCATCTTGTTTTAATTATCTACCAAAATAAGCATTAAAGTCATCTTGCTTAAAGATAAAGTTATCAAACTCGTCCAAGCATTGAGTAGCAATTTTAGTAGGAGGGACTTCAGCTTTAGCATATCTGTAGAGAGAATTTACCTTTACTACCTGTGTCGGGTTATCGGGATCAGGAGGTTCTTCAATAAGTAATGGATCAATATCATAAGTTTCTTCAACAGGCGGTAGATTAAGACCATGTATTTCTTCAATAGGTGGTAAATTCTTAACATCTTCAGCTTTAATACCTTTTTCTTTCATAGATTTCTTTGCCTCTTGCATATCTTCAGATCGAGAAATAGAACACCTCTCTTCGGAGTTGGTTTAGGATAGGCTCGAGAATTGGAGCGAAGCTAGCTCGGGAGGTGCCCAATTATTTTCATTTGTCAACATATTATTCAATAGAATTTCAGCTTCATGGTGTGTTCTTTCCCTGAAAAGAGAACCAACACAACTATCCAGGTAATCTCTGGAAGCATCGGTTAGTCCATTATAAAAGATATCAAGTATTTCAGGTTTCTTAAGCGGATGATCAAGCAAAGCATTAAGTAACTTGAGAAGCCTCCCCCAAGCTTGTGGGAGACTCTCTTCTTTAATTTTCACGAAGTTGTATATTTCCCTCAAAGCAGCTTGTTTCTTATGAGCAGGGAAATATTTAGCAGAGAAGTAATAAATCATATCCTGGGGACTACGCACACAACCAGGATCAAGGGAATTAAACCATATCTTAGCATCACCCTTTAATGAGAACGGAAATATTTTGACTATATAAAAGTAGCGCGATCTCTCATCATTAGTAAATAGGGCGGCTATATCATTTAACTTAGTAAGATGTGCCACAACAGTTTCAGATTCATAGCCATAAAAAGGATCAGATTCGACCAAAGTAATTATATCTGGATCAACAGAAAATTCATAATCCTTATCAAGAACACAGATAGGTGAAGTTGCAAAAGCAGGGTCAGGTTTCATTTTATCCCTAAGTGATTCTTTGTTCCATTTAGCTAATAACCTCTTGAGCTCATATCTATCTTTGCAAGCAAAAATAGCTGCAGAAGATTCCATATCAAAAACATAAACCTCAAGAATAACAGGCATATTTTCATCATCACTTTCATCATCGTATTCAGATTCAATAATTTCTTTCTCTCCAGCCCTAGCAATTTGTTTATCTAGAAATTCACCAAGGGGCACAGTAGTATCAAGCATAGAAGTAGTTTCATCATAAGTATCATGCATAGCAGAAGTGGCATCATCAATAACATGCGACATATCGGAACGAATAGCAGAAGCAGGTTTAGGTGTCGCTAGCTTACTCATAACAGAAGGTGAATCAAGTGCAGAGCAAGATGGAATTTCCTTACCTCCCCTCGTAGTTGAGGGATAAATTTTTGTCTTAGCGTCTTTCAAGTTCTTCATAGTGTCCAACAGATATAAACCCCAAGTGACTCAAAGAATAGAGCTATGCTCCTCGGCAACGGCGCCAGAAATTAGTCTTGATAACCCACAAGTATAGGGAACCGCTACAGCTTTTGAGGGTAGAGTATTCAACCCAAATTTATTGATTCGACACAAGGGGAGCCAAAGAATATTCTCAAGTATTAGCAGCTGAGTTGTCAATTCAACCACACCTGGAAACTTAGTATCTGCAGCAAAGTTTTTAGTAGCAAAGTAATATGATAGTGGTGGTAACGGTAACAAAACTAAAGACAGCAAAAGTAATGTTTTTGGTATTTTGTAGTGATTGTAACAGTAGCAACGGAAAAGTAAATAAGCGAGAACCAGTATATGGAAAGCTCATAGGCACCGGATCAGTGATGGATAATTATGCCGGGTGCGGTTCGTCATGTAACAGTCATAACATAGGGTGACACAGAACTAGCTCCAATTCATCAATGTAATGTAGGCATGTGTTCCGAATATAGTCATACGTACTTATGGAAAAGAACTTGCATGACATCTTTTGTCCTACCCTCCGGTGGCAGCGGGTGGGGGAGTCCTGGATTAGGGGGTATCCGGACAGCCGGACTGTGTACAACGTCCGGACTATAGAAGCGTGAAGATGCAAGACTCAAGACTTCGGCCCGTGTCCGGATGGGACTTTCCTTGGCGTGGAAGGCAAGCTTGGTGATCCGGATATTATATTTCCTACCTTGTAACCGACTCCATGTAAACCCTAGCTGAGGGAGTCCTGGATTAGGGGGTGTCCGGATGGCCGGACTATAACCTTTGGCCAGAATCCTGGACTATGAAGATACAAGATTGAAGACTTCGTCCCGTGTCCGGATGGGACTTTCCTTGGCGTGGAAGGCAAGCTTGGCGATACGGATATGTAGATTTACTCCCATTGTAACCGACTCTATGTAACCCTAACCCTCTCCGGTGTCTATATAAACCGGAGGGTTTTAGTCCGTAGGACGAACAACGATCATACCATAGGCTAGCTTCTAGGGTTTAGCCTCTCTGATCTCATGGTAGATCTACTCTTGTACTGCCCATATCATCAATATTAATCAAGCAGGAGTAGGGTTTACCTCCATCGAGAGGGCCCGAACCTGGGTAAAAACATCGTGTCCCTTGTCTCATGTTACCATCCGCCTAGACGCACAGTTCGGGACCCCCTACCATAGATCTGCCGGTTTTGACACCGACATTGGTGCTTTCATTGAGAGTTCCTCTGTGTCGTCGTCTTTACGCCCGATGGCTCCTACGATCATCAACAATGATGCGGTCCAGGCCGAGATTTTTCTCCCCAGACAGATCTTCGTATTCGGCGGCTTTGCACTGCGGGCCAATTCGCTTGGTCATCTGGAGCAGATCGAAAACTACGCCCCTGACCATCAGGTCAGATTTGGAAGTTTGAACTACACGGCTGACGTCCGTGGAGACTTGATCTTCGACGGATTCGAGCCACAGCCAAGCGCGCCACACTGTCACGATGGGAATGATCTAGCTCTGCCGGCGAACAGTGTCCTGGAGGCCGCACCAGTGTCCGCTCCGACCCTTAGCTCGGAGCCGACTGCGCCAATCGAGGATGGGTGGCTGGACGCCGCCTCGGGGCCTGCAATCTCTACGGTGATCGAGGGAAACACCATACCTGTCCTTTGCGAAGCTCGTGACTCCAGGGTGCCGGACTCCTCTCCGGACTCCGAACCTTCCGCGCCCCTGCCAATCAAATCCGATTGGGCGCCGATCATGGAGTTCACCGCCGCGGACATCTTTCAGGACTCGCCTTTCGGCGACATTCCGAATTCACTAAAGTCTCTCTCTTTATCAGGAGAGCCCTTTCCGGACTATGGTCAGCAAGGTTGGGATGCGGACGACAAAGAAATTCAAAGCCCACCCACCACCCACTTCGTAGCCACTGTCGATGATTTAACCGACATGCTCGACTTCGACTCTGATGACATCGACGGTATGGACGCCAATGCAGGAGACGACCAAGAACCAGAGCCTACAAGGCACTGGAAGGCCACCTCGTCGTATGACATATACATGGTGGACACCCCAAAAGGAGGGAACGGCGATGGAACAACGGAGGATGAACCCTCCAAGAAGAAGCCTAAGCGCCGGCGTTAGCGGCGCCGCTCTAAATCCCGGCAAAGCAAAAAACGATGATTCCGGCACGGGAGACAATAACACCCCGGACAGTGCCGAAGACAACCCCCTCCAGCAGGATTCAGCACAGGAGGATGGAGAAGCCAGCCCTCATGAGAGAGCGGCAGAAAGAGAGGTAGAGGACGATAATTACATGCCTCCCTCCGCAGACGAGGCAAGCCTCGACGATGACAAATTTGTCGTGCTTGAGGATCCCGTCGAACAAGAGCGTTTCAAACGCAGGCTTATGGCCACGGCGAGCAGCCTCAAGAAAAAACAGCAACAGCTTAGAGCTGACCAAGACTTGCTAGCCGACAGATGGTGGCGTCCTTGCGGTGAAGAGTACGAACTCGAACGCCCTCCAAGAGCTACCCAAAACGCAGGCTGCTACCCGATTAGAGGAGGAAGCACCTAGACCTACATCACCAGCGCATGATCGGCCGACCGCCACCTCGTGGTCATGACGAGAGAGGCCTCTCGGCCCTCCACTCAAGCCGCACTCGGCGTCGCTCAAAGAATAGCAAGGCACGGGGAAATGCGCCAGACCTGCGAGATATATTGGAGGACATGGCAAGGCAAACAAGATCGATCTATGGATCGCGTGGGCGCCCCACGACACGTGGCGATAACCGTCATGCGGATATGGTAAATCCGGCTGGGCGAACTGATGAGACAAAGCTCATTTGAGCTACGTCGTGATATAGCCCAATCTGAGGCGCCGCACACCCACTATGCTTCACGGATGAAGTAATGGATCATCAAATCCCCGAGGGTTTCAAACCCATAAACATCGAATCATACGATGGCACAACAGATCCGCGGTATGGGTCGAGGATTATCTCCTTCATATCCACATGGCCCATGGCGATGATCTACACGCCATCAAATACCTCCCACTCAAGCTTAAAGGACCAGCTCGGCATTGGCTTAACAGCTTGTCGGCCAGAATCAATTGGTTGTTGGGAGGACACGGAAGCCGTATTCTCGACAACTTCCAGGGCACTTATGTGCGACCACCGGACGCCGATGACCTAAGCCACATAATTCAGCAGCCGGAGGAATCGGCCGGACAATTACGGACACAGTTCCTAACCAAGAAAAATCAAATAGTCGACTGTCCGGACGTAGAGGCCCTTGGAGCCTTCAAGCATAACATCCGTGACGAGTGGCTTGCCCGGCACCTAGGACCGGAAAAGCCGAAATCCATGGCAGCCCTCACAATACTCATGACCCGCTTTTGCGCTGGAGAAGACAGCTGGCTAGCTCGTAGTAATAACATGACCAAGAGCCCTGGTAATTCGGATACCAAGGACAACATTGGCGGGTCACGTCGCAACAAGAAAAAGCGCCGCATTAACGGCGATAATGCTGAGGATACGGCAGTTAATGCCGGCTTCAGAGGCTTAATGCCGGCTTCAGAGGCTCTAAACCCGGTCAGCGGAAAAAGCCATTCAAAAGAAATACTCCGGGCCCGTCCAATTTGGACCGAATACTTGATCGCTCGTGCCAGATACATGGCACCCCCGAAAAACCAGCCAACCACACTAACAGGGATTGTTGGGTGTTCAAGCAGGCAGGCAAGTTAAACGCCGAAAACAATGACAAGGGGCTGCATAGCGATGACGAGGAGGAGCCCCGGCTGCCGAACAATAGGGGACAGAAGGGCTTCCCCCCACAAGTGCGGACGGTGAACATGATATTCACAACCCACATACCCAAAAGGGAGCGGAAGCGTGCACTCAGGGACGTATACGCATTGGAGTCAGTCGCCCCAAAGTTCAACCCATGGTCCTCCTGCCCGATCACTTTTGATCGAAGGGACCACCCAACTAGCATCCGCCATGGCGGATTTGCCGCATTGGTTCTAGACCAAATCATTGACTGATTTCACCTCACTAGAGTCCTTATGGACGGCGGCAGCAGCCTGAAATGGGTATAGATCCCTCAAGGATTAAACCCACAAAGGCGACCTTTAAAGGCGTCATACCAGGTGTAGAGGCCAACTGTACAAGCTCAGTTACACTTGAGGTGGTCTTCGGATCCCCGCATAATTTTTGAAGCGAGGAGTTAATCTTCGACATAGTCCCGTTCCGCAGTGGCTATCACCCACTGCTCGGACGAACCACATTTGCAAAGTTCAATGTGGTGCCGCACTACGCATACCTCAAGCTCAAGATGCCAGGCACTCGAGGAGTCATTACGGTCAATGGAAACACCGAACGCTCTCTCCGAACGGAGGAGCATACGGCGGCCCTCGCGGCGGAAGTACAAAGCAGCCTCTCAATGCAATTCTCCAGTCCGGCCATTAAACGTCCGGACACCGTCAAGCGCGCCCGGAGTAACCTACAACAAGACCGCCTGGCACGTTCCCAGCATGCGTAGCAGTGCGGCCCCAACCCCAGCCCTCGCGAAACTGCGAAACTAGTACTACGCGTACATATCTACGCTCTGGAAATACCATGGGCATAGGGGAAGGGGCACGACCACAGCATGCCCAAAATGTGGCTCAACCACACTAGGGGCTCCCGATTTTGTCATTCTATTTCTTACTTTCAGGACTCCACTCTACGGAAGGCCTGTCCGGCAGTACAATCGCCGAACACACGATGCAACAGCCAGGGAGGTAGAAAGCTACGTCGAGTGTCCAGGTGGTCTCTATAACAAGCAATATACTTTTTGGCGAAGTATCAGGTGAAAATGCCTTTTCAGTGAAAATCTGAAAATTTCTACCCAACACTGTTGGATCGATGGCGGACGTGCTAGATTAAAGGTGGGACTGCTAAGTATCCCACTTAAACGTAATTAGCACATAACCCCCTCTCTCTATTAATCTTCAGGTGAAAAGGGCTTGGCCCTTGCTAATTCCTGGATCAGATCGTCTTCACGTCTTGAGCGCCGCCGCCCGTGCACCTTCCATCGGCGCATAGCCCCTGGCCTCATCATGCCGCGACCAGCCCTCCTCCCGTCGGAATGGGCCTTCCATCCCTAGGGAGTGTCCCTCCGTCGACGACTCTCCATCTACTGGCTGCGTCTGTACCCATGAATTCTCTTCCACAGATAGCGATGGGGCCTTTGTCGTCTGCGGGCCGCCCTCCATGGGATCGGCTCATCCTCCGGCAGCCGCAACTCACTCTTCGGAGCACTCGTCAGCACTGCTCCCTGCAATTGTGTCGTCCTACATGCCTCAGCCTCTTCGTAGTCATGTACAGATAATTAAGCAAGTAGATGGATCATTAACCTAATCCAAAAAGACTTATATTTAGGAAGAAGAATGTTGGAGGGCCGAAAAAGCCTCGTACATGCGGGACGTGTAAGCAGGTTGGCTTCTATGACAGTCGTAGCTGCCCCAACAAGGACCAACTATCGTAAAGGAGTTGTCATACACAAAAATGGCTATATTACTTCACAAGTCGTTTGTCCACTATAATTGATCTTTTCATGTCTACCTGCAGATTCTTTTATTTTGATATATGAGGCAACCCGGTGCTTCCATTTTGATGTAGTACAAGATGAAGTTCAAAACTTTAGTGTCATGCATCTTCTCCGAGCTTCAGCGCTATCTTCCTAGCTATAGAGAGCTTGTGTGTCATCTTATCTGTTGAGAGTTGTGGTGTTATGTTTGGAAACTTCCTTTTGTTTACCTTTAGAGAAATTAAACTCTCTCTTGTAGAGAGACATAACTAGTTATTTTTCTTCTGAAAAAATTGTAAGTTGTCACTGGTTTATGTACAATGTGTGCCCTGAATTGTCACTGATTTTGGATAATCTCAGTCTGAACTATTATGGGATTTTGACTCATCTCCAATGTTGTTGGTGTGGAATAAGAACTTCATGCCTTGAATATTGTCTTTATAAGATGTACCGGTTCCACATCTAGTACAACAGCTGGTACTAGATCAGCTGAACATAGCTTTCAATGACACAGTACAAGGTAATTCACATTGGGTGACTGCAAAAGAGCTCACCAAAGATAATGTTAGGAGAGAATTTTGACTTTCTGTGTTGTCAATGATTGAGATACACCAAACATTGCAAGGGAGCTCACGCTGTGGTTTTTAAATGTTTACAACCTCTGAATTCGGACTACAGTACATAAGCAAGCTTACAAGCTTCATCAACAGAAAAATGTAACATTCAGATACAATTTCTAAATTCATACTACAAAGCAAGAATTCTGCTGCAAAATGAGACTACAGAGCTTTGGCTGCCTAAATCAGCGAGTCGCTGTTGTCGTCGCGTGAAGGCATCACCATGGCTGTGAAGCCATCGTAGGGAAGTCTCGCAACCACCGAGTCGTAGCGTGAGGGGCAGCTGCACGGCCGCCGAGCCACCGTTGTGTGTGGGCGGAGATGCGGCTGCTGAATCACTGTCGTGTCGTGTGTCGGAGGAGTTGCGGCCACCGAGTAACTAGTTCATGGGGCAGCAGCCAAGCCTCAATCGCCGCCGCTCGACGAGCCATCGTCGCCGATGTGCTGTGGGCAGCCACCGATCTTTAAGCCACCATTGTGTGGGGGAGCTGCGGTCGCGGTGAAAGATCCTAAGCCAAGGCCACGTGGGGAGCGCGGCGCTGCCGGAGGGCCGGTGAGGCCAGGGCTATGAGCCGGTGGAAGGTGCACGGCGGCGCGCCAAGATGATGAAGACGATCTGATCCGGACATTAGCGAAGGGTCAACCCCTTTTCACGTGATGATTAATAGAGAGGGGGTTATGTGCTAATTACGTTTAAGTGGGATACTTAGCAGTCCCACCTTTAATCCAGGACGTCCGCCATCGATCCAATAGTGTTGGATAAAAATTTTCAGATTTTCATTAAAAAGGCATTTTCACCTGATACTTCGCCATACTTGTTTCACATATCATCCCGCAGCTCGCCCCTGGAGGGGGACATGTTAAATAGTCCCATCTCTTGCTTATCGCACTATTTGTATCATTCTGCTTTTACCGCAGACTTTTCGAATAAACAATACATAGCTTTTGTCTATTATTGCATTACTTTTTTTATAAAAATATGTTCGGTTATGACATTATGCAACCGTACACTTTGGTACGGCCAATACACCAGGGGCTTACGTACCCCAGAATATGGTCTGAGAAGTCCGAACACTCTCATGAGTGCGGCACCCCGAACTTATAGCATTATATGCATCAGCTCCGAATCATGTCTTGGGTCAATAGTTGGTTTTGCCGGCTCCCATGTTTTGGTACCTTACGTCCCGTTATATCGGCTAAGGTAGCACTGGGAGAACCACTGCGATTGTGCTCCGGTTGAGCTGGGCTAAGCACCTCAGTGGAGAAAGCTAAAACTGACCGTCATGATAGGGCGAGAGCTGGTTGCTGTTCGAGAGGTTTTCGAGTCCCTAAAGACTTATGCCGCTTAGAGCGAGGATTCGGCTTTGTCCGGCCTAGGCGTGGATAGCGCCCCGAACTCGGTCTTCCGAATACTAGGGGCTTCGCTGAAATTTAAAATTATAGAATTCTATGGCTAAGTGAGAGTGTTCAAGCATTATAGGTCGACTGCCTTGTTCGTTGTGTTGAGCGCCTCCCTCGAAGGACCCAATAATGGGAAAAAGAGCGCTCAAGTTTATCCCGAACACCCCAGCACTTGTGGCATGGGGGCAGAAGCCGACGACTCGCCATCTCTCAAATTTATTAAACGGCCGCACATAAGGTAATATTTTAAATTCAAAAGCGTTGCTTAGCGCATATGAACAAGTTTTCAACGTACAGGATCACAAATGCGAGTTTACTCAAAAATTACATCTTTGTAGCAATCATCCGCTATACGGCGGGCACCTTTCAGGACGCCCTCATAATACATCTCGGCTTGCGATGCTCCTTGCCCGGCGGTGGTCCGTCTGTCACAAGCTTCTCAGCGTCCATCTTGCCCCAGTGCACTTTAGCACGGGCAAGGGCCCTACGGGCACCTTCGATGCATACGGAGCACTTGATGACTTCAATCCATGGAGAGGCATCCACCAGCCGCCTTACTAGCCCGAAGTAGCTCCCTGGCATGGCTTCCCCAGGCCACAGCCGGACTACGAGACCCTTCATGGCCTGTTCGGCCACCTTATGGAGCTCGACCAGCTGCTTCAGCTGGTCGCTCAAGGGCATCGGGTGTCTGGCCTCAGCATACTGAGACCAGAACACCTTCTCCGTCGAGCTCCCCTCTTCGGCTCGGTACAATGCGGCAGCGTCGGACACACTCCGGGGAAGATCTTCGAATGCTCCTGGAGAGCTCCGGACTCGGGTAAGTAATAAGTAATTCACTTTCACGTGCTTGCTTTGCATAAAGAATGCCTTACCCGCCGCTATCTTCTTCATCGCCTCAATTTCCTGGAGGGCTTTTTGGGCTTCGGCCTTGGCGGATTTGGCACTCTCAAGCGCCGAGGCGAGCTCGGACTCTCGAGTCTTTGAGTCAAGCTCCAAATTCTCGTGTTTTTCCACGAGAGCCTGGAGCTCTAGGTGCACCTCCGCCGCCCGCGCCTCCTGCTTCTCTCGCTGGGTACGCTCCACGACCGCATTTTCTTCGGCCTTGGACAGCGTTTCCTTCAGGGTTGCCACCTGGGTTGTGGCCCCTGTAATACCCACGTTGGTCATGTCATTTTTTGCAACCACATCTTTTTTATATACTTACATAAGGTATTACTTACCTTCCTTGTCCTCGAGCTGCTTCTTGGCAAGGCCGAGCTCATTCTCGGACCGCTCGAGGCTCTGCTTCAATGCATCGACCTCCGCAGTCAGTGCGGCAGAGGTCAGCAGCACAGCCTGCATTCCCATATTGACATAATTATGTTAGACTCCTGCGTATATCTTTTTGATCCTCAGTTCGGCTTTTCTTTCCGAACACCAAAATGAGCATCAGGGGCTACTGTCTATGCGGTAATATTTATACATATCTTAAATACATACCTCAAAGCCTGTTAGAAGGCTGGCATAGGCTTCGGTCAGCCCGCTCTTGGCGGACTGAACCTTCTGGATTACCACACTCATAGTAGTGCGGTGCTCCTCGTTGATGGAGGCGCCGTTAAGCACCTCCTGCAAATTATCCGGTGCCTCCGGTTGGACGGAGGTCACCGGCATCGTAGGCTTGCCCTTCTTACATGGGGGCCGCCTGCCGGACTCCGGAACCACTGAAGGTTCCGGTGCGGAGTCCGGCCCGGGGCCGGACTTAGAGCCCTTTGGGGTTTTATCCTTTTCGCTGGAGTCGGGAGGTTGCCTTGCGGGCGTCGGGACCACCTCCTCCTGGCTTGGCCCCTTTTGGGACTCCATCTCGGCATCATCCGCAGCGCGAGGAGAGGAGGCGGCCGGAAGTGAAGTGCTATTCACATCTGACGAACCCAGGGAGACGCTCGTTGAAGCGTCGAGCCCGCCCTTGGGCAGACTGCATGATTATATTCGGCGTCAGAAGGTACTGTGCAATGAAGGAGCGCCATGACTTACTCTGGTATCCGGATACTTAGGGGCGTGGCCCTGGGTGGCCACTCTTCTTCGCCGTCGTCGGCGTTGGTGGAGTAGTCCGAAGGGAGGGTCCTTCCCTTCATGGACCCTCCGGCCCCCCAGTTGGGGCGGCCTTCCTTTTCTTCTCTCCCCCCGCTGGGGGAGAGGCCTCTCTTTCCTCCTCCTCGTCTTCACGGGAGGAGTCCGCCTCGGAGTCATCGGACGATGAGTCCGACACCACCTGGCGCCGGGAACTCCTTCGAGTTCTCGTGGCCTTCTTCTTAACCTTCTTCTCGGCACCACGTAAGGTGCGGAACCAGCAGACCCGTCGAGCGGGCATCCGCTGGGTCTTCTGGCAAGGGAGCCGGACAGTCAATCTGCCCGGACGTCCTCTGCCAATCCTGTAAAAGGTAAGGGAGTTTAGATCCTGCATAGAGTCAAACTATGCAAAACAAGTGTCCCGTAAAGGGAAAAATAGCTTACCGCGTTGGCTTGATGCTGCGCGCTGAATCCGCGATCCTTGGTAGCGGATGCGGGAGCCTCGGCGCCCTTGAACAGCACCTTCCAGGCATCTTCGTACGTAGTGTCGAAGAGCCTGCTCAGGGTTTGGTGTTGTGCTGGATCAAACTCCCACAAGCTGAAAGCCCGTTGTTGGCACGAGAGGATCCGGCGGATGAGCATGACCTGGACTACGTTCACGAGTTTGAGCTTCTTGCTCACCAGGTTTTGGACGCAGGTTTGGAGTCCCGACAGCTCCTCTGAATTACCCCACGACAAGCCCGTCTCTTTCCAGGAGGTGAGCCGTGTAGGGAAGCCAGATCGGAATTCAGGGGCCGCTGCCCATTCAGGGTCATGCGGCTCGGTGATGTAGAACCACCCCGATTGCCACCCCTTTATGGTTTCCACGAAGGAGCCCTCAAGCCATGTAACATTGGGCATCTTGCCCACCATGGCGCCTCCGCACTCCGCTTGGCGGCCGCCCACTACCTTCGGTTTGACATTGAGCGAATGCATGGGGAGCGAACAGGATTAGATACCCTGGTAGTCCATGCCATAAACGATGAGTGTTCGCCCTTGGTCTACGCGGACCAGGGGCCCAGCTAGGTCTTCAGCCATAAGCCGAAGTGGGGCTGGATGCAGAGGAAGGCCTCACACACGACGATGAACGTCGAGATATTGAGGACGAAGTTCGGGGCCAGATCGTGGAAATCCAGGCCGTAGTAGAACATGAGCCCCCGGACAAACGAGTGAAGTGGGAAACCTAGTCCGCGGAGGAAACGGGTGAGGAACACCACCATCTCATGGGGCCTGGGGGTGGGGATGAGCTGCCCCTTGTCTGGGAGCCGGTGCGCGATGTCGTTAGACAAGTATCCGGCCTCCCTCAGCTTCTTGATGTGTCCCTCCGTGACGGAGGAGACCATCCAATTGCCTCCTGCTCCGGACATGGCTAGAGAAGGTAGAGGTGGGATGTGCGGACTTGGGCGCTGGGGCTCGAGTGCGGGAAAATGGATGAGCAAAGGAGGAAGAAGGCGTAGATGGAAAAGGTGGATCCTTATCCCCTTATATGGGCGGACGAAACTATGTGCCCCCACCAGCCTGGTAAAACTCGCTTATCTCCCAAGCACCATAAATTAATGGCACGGTTGGGTTACCCACACCCGTATTGATGAGAATCTCGGAATAAGGGGACATGATCTCTGCTTCAACAAGACGTGCCAAGGAAACCGCCTCGCTAAGTGCGCGGAGGTGGGACAGTAAAAATGATTCGAATAAAGGCTTGGCCGTGGTGTGATGTCATGCTGCGAAATACGTCAGCAGATCGGATTTGTGTAAATATTATTCTCTCTACGGTGGTATGTGGAAATTATTTTGCAGAGCCGGACACTATCCTTGTGTTCAAAATCTTCTATGAAGTATTCGGAGGAGGAACCCGCCTTGCAATGCCGAAGACAATCTGCACGTCGGACTCGTCGCCATTGAAGCCTTGTTCAGGGGCTACTAAGGGTACCCTGGATTAGGGGGTGTCCGGATGGCGGACTATAACCTTTGGCCGGACTCCTGGACTATGAAGATACAAGATTCAAGACTTCATCCCGTGTCCGGATGGGACTTTCCTTGGCGTGGAAGGCAAGCTTAGCGATACGGATATGTAGATCTCCTCCCATTGTAACCGACTCTATGTAACCCTAACCCTCTCCGGTGTCTATATAAACCAGAGGGTTTTAGTCAAATAGGGCGAACAACAATCATACCATAGGCTAGCTTCTAGGGTTTAGCCTCTCTGATCTCGTGGTAGATCTACTCTTGTACTACCCATATCATCAATATTAATCAAGCAGGAGTAGGTTTTTACCTCCATCGAGAGGGCCCGAACCTAGGTAAAAACATCGTGTCCCTTGTCTCCTGTTACCATCTGCCTAGACGCACAGTTCAGGACCCCCTACCCGAGATCCGCCGGTTTTGACACCGACACTAGCCCTCTCCGGTGCCTATATAAACCGGAGAGGTTGGTCCTTAGAAGGCCGATCACGATTACATTCCTACCATCATAGGCTAGCTCTTAGGGTTTAGCCTCTACGATCTCGTGGTAGATCTACTCTTGTACTACCCATATCATCAATATTAATCAAGCAGGAAGTAGGGTTTTACCTCCATCGAGAGGGCCCGAACCTGGGTAAACATTTGTGTCCCTTGCTTCCTGTTACCATCAGCCTTGACGCACAGATCGGGATCCCCTACCCGAGATCTGCCGGTTTTTACCGAAAAAGGCTTTCACCCCGCTTTATAAATAAAGCAAAGACCAACAACATCCAGGTACAGACGCACACCACCACAACACACGCACACACCCAAGGCGGGATACATAGGCGCTGAGCACAGCAACACGACCCCTAGCACTACTCGAGCACCCGGGACTCCACCAGTGAACACGCCACCACGAAGAGATGCAGCCGCATATGACGAACCATGGGCTCCATGACGGTGCCTTCAGGAAGGGTACGACACGGAAGCGTCACCACTGCCTGATCCGAGGATCAAGGTTTCCCCCGGAGCCACACGACAGACAATGAGAGCCGAGACGACGCCTTCAAGAAGGGAACGAGCTACGCTGCTGCCGGTCTGTCCGAAGAAAGAGCAGGTTTTCACCCCGGCCAATACTCACTGCCATCGAACGCCGCACCCCGACAACCACGCCGCCCACACGACCATGACCACGGGCAGCACCAAGCGGCGGGCTCGCCGCGTGAGCACCGCGCAACCACAACCATGGCGCCGCCCGAATCCAAGACCTAGGAACCACCACAGCGGACACCGCCGCTACCCCAACGGAAGAGACGATCGGATCCGGGGCACACAAGTCCATCGATTCGTCATACAGCTCGGCGCGAGACTAGCTTGGTCCTGCTGCGGGCGCGAGCGAGCTCGGTCTGCTGCGGGCGCGAGACGGGCTCGGTCCTGCTGCCGGGCGCGAGACGAGGAGGTCCTGCTGCCGGGCGCGAGACGAGCACAATCCTGCTGCCCGAGCACGGGACTAGCAATGGGTCGCAGCAGGGAGAGGGCCATCCCACCGACGAAGATTGTGCCCGGGCATCGAGAAGAGGGGCCGAAGCTCTTCACAGGCCGCTCACCGACGGGCCAATGCCGAAGAAGTCCAGCCGCCGCCGTGAGACGATCCTGGCCACCGCCATGAGCCACCACCACGCCGTGGTAGCCCACATCCCCGCTGAGCACAGCCCGCGGCACCTGCCATCGCCGGATCGGCCGGGGGCTGGTAGGTCCACCACCACCAGGGGGCGCTGCAGTAGGGGCAGCCACCGGAGCAGGCCACCACCTGCGGTGAGCCGGGGCCCCGCCACCACAAGGGCCCAGAGCAACTGAGCCGCGGCCGTGACGGAGCTGGACCGCGCCCACGCCGCCACCGCCGAGATCGCGCGCCCCAGCCTGTCCCAGCCACCAGCGCGCCGCCCCAAGAATACGCCCCGTCGCGGGCGCCGTCGCTGCGCTGCGCGCCACTGGGCGATGCCGTGCCGCCGCCCAACAAGGATGGCCCGCGCCATCCAGCGCCACGCGAGGGAGGAAGAGGCCCCGCCGCCGCCCGATCTGGCCGGTCTTTGCCCGCCAGCACGCTGGGGCGGCGGTGAGGGGAGGGAGAAACGAGGAGGGGGCCGCGCCCCGCGGGCTAGGGTTTCCCCCTGGCGGCGCTCGCGGGAGCAGCCAGGGAGAGGAGGGGAGGGGGAAAAGGGGGGAAAAGTTAGGAGTCCTTCCTCACCGTTCAAGCTAGTTCCTCTGGTCATTGAGAGTTCATTAGCCTCCGTGTCGGTTTTGACACCGACATTGGTGCTTTCATTGAGAGTTCCTCTGTGTCGTCGCTATCGGGCTAGATGGCTCCTTCAACCATCGTCAATAACACGATACCAGACAGTCACAACAGGCACGGCTTAGACCTGCTGTCGGACATAGCTCAGGGTATCGCCCCCGCATTAGCCTCGGACCTAAATTCGGAGCTGGCTGCGTTGCCTGAGGACGGAGGGCTGGACCTCGCCCCGCAGGTCGTGCACTCATCGGCGTTGGAGCCAAACACGGGCCTTACCTTTGTGGGGCCTATGACTCCGGACCCCCGGATTCGTATCCGGATGTTGAGTCTGGTCCGCGCACTCCCGGACAGGTCGAGCCAGATTGGGCTCCGGTAATGGAATTCACCGCCGCGGACATTTTTCGGCACTCGCCCTTTGGCAACATGCTCAACTCGTTGAAAACTCTCTTTGACAGAAATTTCTGGGCCAAACTATGTCCGGTTCGAGTGGGAAGCAGAGACGAAGAAATTCGTTGCCCACCCACCACCCACTTCATAGCCATGGTCGATGATTTAACCGACGTGCCTGACTTCGACTCCGAAGACATCGACGGTATGGACGAGATGCAGGAGAGGATGCAGAATCTATGGGGCGCCGGACTTCCCCCTCGTCACATGATGTATACATGGTGGATACGCCCAAAGAGAACAAAGGCGACAGTCCGGATGATAAAACCCCCGGACAAAAGCCAAAGCAACGGCGCAGACGCCGTTCTAAGTCCAGCAACAGTAAAAATAGTGACAAGAGCGCCACAAGGATCGATAATACAATCAACTCCGAAGGCAACAACGACCATACGGACCCAGCGATGGAGCGGCACGAAGCAGGTCACCCTGAACACAGTTCGGAGCAGACGCCCGAGGACAATGATCCCGACGGACGAGGTCACCAAGCCGAACTAGCACAGGAAAACGGTCCTAATAATGATTCAACCCCGGAAAAACACGTGGAACGAGATAACCTCCACATAAAGCTTATGGCCACCGCAAGAAGCCTAAAGAAGCAGAAGCAACGGCTCAAGGCCGAACAAGAAACGCTCAACCGTAGATGGAATAAAGTGCTAGACACTGAAGAAAGATACGGCGATGATCGCCATACAAAGAGCTATCCAAAACGCAAGCTACTGCTAGAATTCGACGACTAAGTTGTACCACTTCATAACCGCAACAAAGCGGCTACCGATCCACAAGAACACCTGAATAAGAAAGTTGGCGCGGCCAGGTCCATTTATGGATCCAAAGGACGCACCCCGGTGAAGGACTATGGTCGCCAAAATGATTACGCCAATCGAATACCAGTCCGGAATAAAGACCGGACACAACAACATTCGACGACATGCCAGAACATGTCCACGTACAGAGGGGGCTGATCACCCCCTGTGCTTTACCGATGAAGTACTGGACCATGAATTTCCACGGGCTTTAAACCTGTGAACTTAGAGGCATACGACGGCACGACAGACCCAGCGGTCTGGATCGAGGACTTTATCCTACACATACATATGGCTCGTGGGGATGACCTTCACGCCATCAAATACCTCCCCCTCAAGCTGAAGGGACCAGCTCGGCACTGGTTGAAAAGCCTCCCCGAAAATTCAATTGGGAGCTGGGAGGAACTCGAGGACGCTTTCAGGGCCAACTTTCAAGGGACCTATGTCCGACCTCTGGATGCTCACGACTTAAGTCACATAGTCCAACAGCCCGGAGAATCCGCCCGCAAGTTTTGGAACATATACCTCACTAAGAAGAATCAAATTGTTGACTGTCCGGATGCCGAAGCCTTAGCAGCATTCAAACACAGCATCCGTGACGAGTGGCTCGCCAGACACCTCGGCCAAGAAAAGCCAAGGACAATGATAGCCCTAACAAGCCTTATGACCCGCTTTTGCGCGGGAGAAGATAGCTGGCTAGCCCGTAAAGGCACCAGCGAGCCCAGCACATCCGAAATAAGGGATGGCAATGGGAAGCCACGGCGTCATAAAAACAAACGCCAAAACAAGGAAGAGAGCCCGGATAACACGATGGTTAATGCCGGATTCAGGGGCTCTCGGCCTAATCAGCAAAACAAGCCATCTAAAGGCAGCAAAGAGGGACCGTCCGGTCTGAATAGAGTCCTAGACAGACTATGCAAAATTCATGGCACCCCTGACAAAACTGCAAACCACACGCACAGAGAGTGTTGGGTCTTCAAGCAGGCCGGCAAATTAAACGCCGAACACAAGGAGAGGAAACACCAAGTGAAGGCGAGGATGAACCTCTCGGCCGAACTTGAAGGACAGAAAAAATTCCCACGGAGGTTAAAGCAGTGAACATGATCCACGCGACTCACACATCCATGAGGAGGCACGAACGCGCGCATAGAGACGCGCTCGATATAGAGCCCATCGTACTCACACCTAACCGCTGGATACTGTGACACTCCAAAAATGTTCTTTTGGTTTTCTTCAAAAACTTTGTTGGATTTGAAGAAGGTCATTTAAACCCTTCCAAAAATCTCTCTCTCAAAAACTTTTTCCCTTTAGCAAGGATTTTATTTTGGCATCTCCTTCAACTCTGGTGTTTGGTTTTTTAAACTTTTCTTCTGATTGCCCTCTTCTCAAAATTCAAAATTTTTGGATTCTATTTTCTTTTTAAAAGAAAACCCTAGGAGTTTTGCATCTTCTCCAATATTGGAACCACTCATGATTTTACCATGCACCACATGGTAAAATCTTCCCAAAAATATCTCCTTCCACTTTAGGGCAATCCAAACATTCTGTCTCAACAAGTTCAATCCATTTCTGAATTTTATTTCATTTATTTCTCCTCCCAAATCTTTTCTGTCCATTATTTTGAGCCTAGGTGATTTGCAAAGCAAGTACCTAAATGCAATTGAGCTTTGACCTCAAACCAACTCCCCTGGATAGTCATTGGTACCCACAACCTAGAACAATCAAGATCCACTCTTCTTCTTTTCAAAAATTTCAGTCTCTGCAAGTTTGGACCAGATTTGTCAAATTTGGTGAAATTCATATCCTCACTGCTCCAAAAATTCCACAAAAATTCAGGCAGCCTCCAGATACAATGAGAGGCCACTCCACCAAAAATCAGCTCAAGGAGAAACTCCCACATGCCAAAATCATCCTGTCGAACACCTGGCCAGCACTGTTTCTTTGCATTTTCAGAAAAGTTCAGAGTTTCAGAGTTCAGTGTCGTTTCCCTTCGTCAGAGTTCAGTCACGCGTCGACCGTGCACTTGGCACGTTGCTCACAGCCCCTCCTCCCTGTCCGAAGCACCACACGAGCGCTTGGCTCGTTCATGGCGTCGGTGGCGCCCTGGCCCAACCTCGCCGGCGTCTTCTGCGGCTTCGGGACCTCCCGTGGCGGTCGACAGAAGGCACCACCCCTGCACAACGCTGTTCTGCGCCGCCCAGCTCTCCCTAGCGCTCTGCGTGGCTCATGCATGCCAGCGCACGCCCGCGGCACCGTCACCGTGGCCCGGCAAGCACAGAACGTGCTCCCTACCGCCGACGGGTCCGCGCCGCTCCGTTCCGTCGAGCATACCCAAAGCAACCAAATCCCGGCTCGTTCAGCACCTAAACGGAATCAGTTGACCTCCACGATGGCACTCAACCCTAAAACGACCCCGACCAATGCCCTGCGCCGCCATAACACTCGCCGGACTTATCCGTTCGCGGCAACCGCCTCGGGCCATCTATAAATAGCACCCCACCCCGAGCTTGCTCTCGCCCTCACACAACTCCACCACCTCACCAGACCCCGCCTAGCCACTGGAGGAGCCTCGAGGGCCCTTCTTCCTCGACTCCGGCCAACTCCGTCCGCCTCGGGCTCCGCAGCGTTCTCTTGGGAGAACTCCTCCACCGCCCTACTCTTGCCCGTAGCCTCGTGGCACCACTAGGAGGCTAACCCCACCTCAATTTAACCTCCGCAGCACTCTCCGACGAGGCCCACGACCACCCGAACCGCCGTCCGCCGGAGCAAGTGCCGCCGTCGACGTGGTGCTCGCCGGCGACCACCACCACCACCCACCAGCGCGGAATGGCACCCTGAGCACGGAGGTACCCTCCGATCTCCCTACCTCGCCGTGGATCGCCCGGCGGCACCACCGACTCTCGGGCACCGTCGCGCTCTGCCGCCTCTTTCAAATATTTAAACCTGACGGGTGGGACCCGCCCGTCAGCCTCTCTGTTGTTTTTTTTGAACCGTTTTCTGAAAGCGTACTCTGGCAAATACGCTTTCTACTCTGAACCATTTTTCTCCACTTTTCTGCTTAGGCCCCTGAGTGTTTTCTGTTTCATTACAGATGGGTCCTTGGACCAAAACTCTTATAACTTTTTAATAGAAAGGAATTTTTGAGTGATTCTTTTTCTGTCTTCTTAAAAAATTTGTCTAGTTTTTTATCATATTTATTTGAAAACTATTTGGATTCATTTTCTGTACCCACAGTATTTACGTTAGCGCATGTGTTTTGTGTACCGTAGATACCGAAGGAGGTGACGGAACCGCGAACTTCACCGAGCTAGACCCCGACTACTCCGAACCAGGCAAGCAATGTTTGAACTTTTGATATGATGAGTGTGTGGGCATGTTTGCATTATTTTTTGTATCATGGCACGTTCATGAGCATCTTGATGAAAGTTTATCTCGTAAGAGTTGAGGCAAGTGAGTTTCGGAAAAATCCATGAGTTGTTGGAAACTTGTTGCATGGCCATGAGTTGGCATGAGTATGGGTAAGATGGCAGTGTTGTAGCATGCCAGGCTTATGCCAGATCGTTGACCCAGTGTCAAGATAAATCAGTCAAATTCCCGTCCTTCTCCCCTTTCGTACTACCACCTGTTTCCCGCAAGGGATACGACTTAGTAAGCTGCAAACCACTTCCTGGTACAGACCAAATCGAGAGGCCGGGATGAGGGTTCCATGGCCCTGGATTATAGCCTTTCATTCGGTCAGGGGGCATGGGTGTTTCCGGTTGGGACCGAGAGGGGGGCACCCCTTAGAGTGCGCGTAAATAAATTTGATCCCATGCTATTCGAGATTGTGATCTCCCCGTCTCAAAGTTTTTCTTGAACGCTGTCTAGGGTGATTCCTGGCAACGTGAGGTATGATGGGTGTGTCTTGGTTAGCTATGTTTCCTCGAAATACCATAAGCGGAACTAGTCCGGCGTGACTACGGAAATCCGTTGGCTGTGGACAATTTTGGTACAAACTCTGCAGAGTCAAAGTTCTTGAATTTCATCTTATCCATGTCCGAGTACCGTGTTCACCTTATCTTGTCAAGTGTCAGTCTCGGTGACAGAAACTCCTGAGAACCATATGAGTGTTAAATATTTATTCCCTGTGAATGGACTTGTGACGCCCGGCTAATCAAGCTACAGTAACCCTCTGGTAATGATGCCACGTCACCTCGATTATTGTCGATAATCTTGCGTTAGCTCAAAACCGATTCAAATTTATATTTGAATTAAAGGCAAACATCAAAAGTTTTCAAACTTTAAAAATAAAATGTTCGAGTTGTGCCAAATAATGCAAAGGTAATTGTGATGAAGAAACCCCACTTTTATAAAATCTTTAAATACTCTAAAATGAATAAAACAGTAGCAAATACAATTATTTAAATGCTTTAAAATAATAAACATTTTCAAAACTAAATTGTTATAAGTATTAAACTATTATGGCGTGGCATAATTTGTAAAATCTATTTAGGTGCCACTTTGGTAATTTACTAAAACTAAAACAAAAGGAAACTAGAAAGCAAAAATAGCAAATAAAAAATAAGAAAAGGAAAGAACCCGCTTCCCCACTGGGCTGGACCCAGCTGCCCAACCGGCAAAGGCCAACCGGCCAGCCCACCCCTGCTCCCTTATCCACCCACCTACCAAAACCCTAGCCTCCCCACCGATTCCCCACAACCCCACGATCCCCACCCCGCTCCCTCGTTCTCCCACGCCGCCACCACATGCAACCCTCAGACACATCGAGCCAGGCCCTTGACTTTCGTGCCCGATCTGACCGCCGCTCCCCTGAGGCCACCGCCGCCGCACGAGGCCCGCACCACCCGGAGCGCCTTCGCCTCGCCGCCTCTCCGGCTCGCCTCCCCTCGCTCCTCTTCCCCGACCCGATCTGGATCGGGAAGGGGCAACGAGCCCGACGCCCCTAGACATCGGTGCCGTCGCTGTGTGCCGCACCACCACCGCCCAGAGACCTTGCCGCCTCGACCTCTTCCCCGTCGTCGACCCCGCCACCATCGCCGACCCGTCCTCGCCCTCTCCATCAACGGCCTCCTCATCGCCGCGCCCGTCGCCGGACCGCCTCCCCGTCTCCGTCGAACGTCTCCGTCCTCCTCCCCACGGGTCGCCCCCGAGCCTCGCCGCCCTCTTCTCACGACGAACGTGAGGCCCCTCCCCTCTCCCCTCTGTCCCCATATCCCTCCCATGCGCTGTGCACGCGTGCGCTCGACGCACGCTGGCCGCGCCTGCGTGCCGTTGCCCGCGCCCGGTCACCCGTCACCCTCAGTCGCGCCCCGACACACCGCGCCACCTCGCGCTCGTGTCGGCGCCTAGCTAACGGCTCAAGCGCCCGCAGATCCACAGCCACGGCCTTATGCGATCCGCCACCATAGCGCCCGGTGCTCCTCGTCGCCGCCGCCGGTGGTCACTGCCATGGGGCCGCCACCGCCATGCCTCGCTTCATACGTGCGGGTGCACGATCGGTCCCGCCCGCTGGCGCCCAGCGCCAGATACCGCTATGGCCCTCGTACATTGACTGAGGGCCCACCCTAACGTTTAAAAAAAGAAGGAATTAAAAAAATTAAATAAATAAATAAATAATAATTAAAATAATTAAAATATTAATTAATTAAGTAAGAAATTAATTCAGTTAATTAATCTTGATTAGATTAACCTAATCACTAATTAAACTAATTAATCTGTTTTAATTAATCTTAGTCAATGACAGTGGGACCCACACGTCAGGTTGACCAGGTCAATGGTCAACGTTGACATCTGACATCACTCTGATGTCATGCTGACGTCATCATTTACTATTCTGGATAATGTTGGATTTAAATAAATAATTAAATAAAATCAGAAAATTATTAAATCTTTAGAAAATCATATCTTTTAATCCGTAACTTCGGATTAAAATATTTTCAACATGAAAGTTGCTCGAGCGGCGAGGCGATTCGGATCGCAAACCGTTAAATCGCCGTAACCCCTAGCCTATCGAACTTCGTAACTTTCCCCCTCGGCTCCTCTCGTAAAAACGCTAAACAGGAATACTTTCCGGATGCTTCCTTCACGGTATCACCTCATACCGCGTTAGGGCACGCCTAATATCGTTACTTGTCATGTCATGCATCGATATGCATATGTTTACATGGTATTCATTGTTTCTTCCCCTCTTCTCTCCTAGAGACTACTGAGACCGACGCTGCTGCTGCCCGGTTCGACTACGGATTTGACGACCCTCTCTCTTGCGAGCAACCAGGCAAGACCCCTTTGATCACCGGATATCGCCTACTCTTCTCTATACTTCTTGCATTAGAGTAGTGTAGCATGTTCTGCTTTCGATTAATCCTATACCGCTGCATAGCCTGTCCTTGCTACTCTTGTTGTTACCTTTACCGCTATCCTCTTGCTTAGTATAGGATGCTAGTGTTCCATCGGTGGCCCTACATTCTTGTCCGTCGCCATGCTATACTCTTGGGCTGTGATCACTTGGGAGGTGATCACGGGCATATACTATATACTTTACACTATTACATTACCCGTGATCTTTGTTAGGAGATGGGGCTAAAAGGACGGTGGCTCCATCCCGGTAGAGGTGGGCCTGGGTTCCCGACGGCCCCGATTGTTACTTTGTGGCGGGCGGCAGGGCAGGTTGAGACTACTGGGTGAGAGGTGGGCCTGGCCTGGTGGCGTTCACGGATACTTAACACGCTTAACGAGATCTTGGTATTTGATCTGAGTCTGGCCATTTGGTCTATACGCACTAACCATCTACGTGGGAGTAGTTATGGGTATCCCGACGTCGTGGTATCAGTCGAAGAACTTCGTGACGTCAGCGACTGGGCGGCGCGCGCCGGATTGGACTGGAACGCCTGTTAGGCTAGGTCTGCTTCCGGCCGCCCACGCAACGTGCAGGTGTGCATTGGGCGATGGGCCCAGACCCCTGTGCGCTTAGGTTTAGACCGGTGTGCTGGCCTCTCTGTTGTGCCTAGGTCGGGCAGCGACGTGTTGATCTTCCGCGGCCGGGCATGACCCAGAAAAGTGTGTCCGGCCAAATGGGATCAAGCGTGTTGGGTTATGTGGTGCACCCCTGCAGGGAAGTTTAATCTATTCGAATAGCCGTGATCTTCGGTAACAGGACGACTTGGAGTTGTACCTTGACCTTATGACAACTAGAACCGGATACTTAATAAAACACACCCTTCCAAGTGCCAGATACAACCCGATGGTCGCTCTCTCTCAGGGTTACGAGGAGGGGATCGCCGGGTAGGATTATTGCTATGTGGTGCTACATGGAGGACTTCAGTCTTCTCTCTTCTACATGTTGCAAGACGGAGGCTGCCAGAAGCGTAGTCTTTGACAGGATTAGATATCCCCCTCTTATTCTGGCATTCTGCAGTTCAGTCCACTGATATGGCCCTTTACACATATATCCATGCATATGTAGTGTAGCTCCTTGCTTGCGAGTACTTTGGATGAGTACTCACGGTTGCCTTGTTCCCCTTTTCCCCTTTCTTTACCGGTTGCTGCGACAGACGATGGAGCCCGGAGCGAGCGCCACCGTCGATGGCGACTACTACCCGAAGGTGCCTACTACTACGTGCAGCCGGCGGCGACGACGGGGAGTAGTTAGGAGGATCCCGAGCAGGAGGCCTGCGCCTCTTCGTCTGTATCCCGGTTTGTGCTAGCCTTCTTAAGGCAAACTTGTTTAACTTATGTCGGTACTCAGATATTGTTGCTTCCGCTGACTTCGTCTATGATCGAGCACTTGTATTCGAGCCTTGAGGCCCTGGCTTGTATTATGATGCTTGTATGACTTATTTTATTTGTAGAGTTGTGTTGTGATATCTTCCGTGAGTCCATGATCTTGGTCGTACACATTTGCGTGTATGATTAGTGTACGATTGAATCGGGGCGTCACAAGTTGGTATCGAGCCCATTGCTGTAGGAATCCCCTTCCACACTCCTTGGCGAAGTCGAGTCTAGACTTTACAAAACTTTTACTAACCCATTTGTGTGGCCCATGGGCCCACGTCGCCATTAGGTGGTATTAGGATCTTTTACTCCTCGATCTTTACTCGGGACTCTGAGCTCTCTTCTATTCGGGTTAAATGATTTTGCTAAAACAGAACTAACTATAGGCTCTATAAGTACTTTCTCCCGGAGAGCCACTTGTTACCGATGACCGCTCTTTGCACGGAAGATTCGAAGATACTCTCGATGTGCTCTCGAGACTATGTGCCATCGCTTTTGCCATTCACTTCCATCGATAAATCCTCCGGATAACTACTTACACCTATCGTTCATATTGTCATCCCCAGTTGCTCTTGTTATTACAAGATGTCCTGAAATACTCTTCGATATTCCGAGAATTCTTTACGCTTACTACCCTGCAGTTCCTTGCTGCATGAATACCCCTACGGATAATTACTCGCGCTTGCCGAGTATCCGTTCGTCCAAAGTTGTTCATGTGTTTCACAAAAGTCTTCAAATTACTATTCGATCTTCCGAAAATCCTCTGGAGCCTTTGGCTCTTGAAATTCTTGCTTGCTCGCATTATGGTTAATCCCATAAGTCTCGTAGTCTTATTGACATTCCTTGTCATTATCATTTTGAGTCTGTTGATTCAATATGTTGCGAATTCTCGCAATCCTCAAATAGATCCTAGAATTCATCCTTCCGGCTCAGACGTCATTTTGAACATGAGCTGGTTCTCGACCAAAGTATCTGTCGTCGATTGTGCCTCTGGTATATTCAATTGATCCATCCTTAATCAGAGCCTTGCTTTTGATCCCTTGATTTGGAAATCATAATTCCTTTGCATCTGACAATTGAGTTAGTCAGTTGTTTCTATAATCTGTTCTCCTTGCATTCTTCCTCCTCTAAGTTGAGTACCGATGCTCACGTCAGATCCCTTGTGGACCACCAGATCCTTTGTTGGATTTTATCTGACAACGCCCTTCATATTCAATAACCTTGTGAGCCTTTCCTCTGATACATAATGCCTTTGGTAAACTGTATCCTCTGCTTTCTCAACCATGCTCTGCCTTCGAGCTTGAGTTAATTACTTCTAAAGATTCTGGTATATGGTTCTAAGATGCCCCGATGGGTTGAACCTATGCCTTCCGTAATCTGTGTGAACCCGAAAGTTTTCACGGGTCATACTCCTCTAGTAATTCACCAGGTAGGTTTTGACACTGAAATCTTTTTATTTATTTTGAGGAGTGAATGAAAGGTTATGCATTGGAGAAGTGGGAGTCGGCCTTGAACTTTGTGTTCATGCCCATGGACCCGATGTACATCTTCTCATCGAAGCTTCTTTTAAAATTAATTATTCCCTTGATATAAGTTCATCTTATATCTGGGGTCTGGCCTTTTACAATCGTGGTTCCGACCATGTTCTCCTTTAAATACCATTTTCAATGCAAGTGTAAGCACTTGTCTTCTGTGGATCAATACCCCGGTACAACCTCTACTTTGATCTATCGTCGAGTATTACCCCATGGTATCTCGAGATTATCTTAGAACTGCATAACTTCCTATGAGTTCTTCATCAAGTACTACATACTCATTGATTACAATTTTTCATGGGCTCTGAGTTATTAAACACTCAAAGACACCGATAACTGAACCGAGTCCGCATTACGGTTCAACAACTCTTACTAATATTCTTTACTTACGAGTTTGTACCCGATCATGTCATTCCTAGCCTGATCGGCCATATCATTACCATGCTAAATTTTAACTGTGCTACCTGGTCCTTAATCCCGGAGCACAACTTTTGACAATGAGCTAAGCTTACGTCGATCTTCCTCGTCGTATCAGTTCGCCTTGAACAACAATCTTGATTTCAAGTTTGTGTCGTACCTATGGTTCCAATAACCTCTTGCTTCATCATTCTTTTAACTTGATGTGATCGCGGATCGATTACATCTTCCTGGAATCTCTCGACAAATGTGTCATGATCACCATCTACATTCTGATGCTCTTCCAGGATATCAATTGAATTAATGATGAGAAATACCATCCTTGCCCTCGATGATTTGTGTTGTCATCGACCTCTTTATTGCGTTCCCTCCAACAAAAACTTGTTTGTGTTCTGTGTTATACCTTGAGTTCCTTCTATCCAACTTATGTTATGTTCTACCTTGAAGTATTACCATCTCCTATGTCAAGAATGTCGTGAGAAATTCACCACCTCTTGAGAATTCTTGGTATGGTGATACTTCTCACCCTCACCATTCTTACTTGGTAACCGTGTTGTTTCTAACCGGAATACCGACATTTGAACTATGATGTGTGAATTCAAAACTTCTAGAAACCCTATTGCTTTGGAGTGAATGGTTGAGTTTCATTCCAATTCTTTTGTTCGTTAAGTCACCATTCTAACATTGATCGTGCAAACCCAACCCATATTTCGGGTGCACCTTTCAACCAATGTTTAATGGTGTATGTCTTTCCTCGGGCATACAACATTATATCATTTGAATTGACAAGTGTCATCTTCTTGTTCACCTTATTGTGGAAAGCCATCCGTTTGGAATTCTCGATGAATTGTCGCTGAGCCCATCAGCCACCTTCTCATCCCCTCCTTGGTTTAAGTATGAACTATTGCTTCAAGAACCCGCTCCCGTAGTTCATTTCCTGAGAATCTTGAAATGTCATTTCGTCTATTTGTGTTGCACCTTTTCTTCTTGGACATCCTGAGTCTGAGGTATCATGACACCAATCGGATCTGAATCTCGGTCGATATGATGGCTGGGACAACTTTCAAGAGTTATGATGTTGATCCTTTGATGACCGGTAACATGATGTCATGCCTACCACCCCATTTGGAGGACCTATCATTATAATTTCTTTTGCAAGATAACCATTCTTCCTGTAGGAAATTGTAAGACTTATCCTACAAGTTGTTCCTAATGGATCCTTCCTATATCCAAAGTCTGACCTTTGCTTGAAGACCATGTCAATGCTATCTCGAAGCATGTCTCTGGTACTTCGGTTTTCAACAAGACCATTTGAAGCCCAATGCTAAATGTTTCCTGCTCAATAATCCAAACACCGCTGTACGGGTAATGTCATGAAATTTCTCTCCCCTACCTAAAAGGTTTTCTACATTACATCCTGTCATGGATATCATACTATGCTTGTCCTTGGGAAGAATATACCCTTGAAATATGTGTTTAAACACATTTTCCTTTCCATTGCTCGGTTTAAATCTGGTAATCATATCCTCCTTTCCATTGTTTGGTTTAACCTTTCTTGTGATCTATATGATCTAAGCAGTAATATTCTCCTGCTTTTGTAAACACCTCGGTGTGCAACTCTGTCAGTAAGAACCTGTTACTATTGTTGATGACATTCTGGTATCCACCATGGATGAGAACTTTGCCTAAAGGTCCGCCTCGTTCAACGAGCGTGAAAATGGTTCTCTTCGTCCCTCGCCCTTGGTACCGATGTTGTTGCCGACATACTGACAGGCTATCCTCTGGCATGCCTTGCTTACATGATCGTGCAATCGTCACCGCCCTTCCTACTTTTAACCCACATGGTGGGCCCATAACCCACAGGTCCACTGGATCGAAACCTGACTCTTCTTTACAACCCGGATTCTAATGTATCCTTTGCACCTGGCTTCGTATGTGATTCACGAGTTAAATGATATACCATTATTTGTCCTGGAATCGAATACCATGTTATTCCCGTTGTTCAAACCTCCATTCCAGCTTCTGTCTAGTCATCGAATGATAGCCTACCCGTTTTAAACTTTGGTACCATCGTATATTGCACTCAACGAATTCACTGAATTACAACTCGTGGGGTACCTCGGGTGTTTCCCATTGAGTTCACCGCCAGATGCCCAACTTTGTGGAGATGCGTTCTTCCAGAGTTTTTCCCCTTGGTCGCGTTCGTAGGACGATGGAGATCCCGAAGAAAGGATGACGACTTGATCATGGTGACTTAAAGCAGAGAAATGAAGACATCACCAAGAGGAATCAACCTCTTCGAAAGGGCAGCCAAGACCGAGAAGACTCGTTAGGTTTTCGCTACCAGCACTTTCACTAGTAGAAAAAGGGGCTATCGTTGAGGCCTGTTTTGCCCATTAGTCCCGGTTCAATCCAGAACCGGGACTAATGTGAGCATTTATCGGTTCATGCGGCTAAGGCATTAGTCGGTTCACTGTGCCCTTTAGTCGGTTTGTGCCTCAAACCGGGACTAAAATCGATGATACCATAGTCGGTTCATGCCTCAAACCGGGACTAAAGATGAACCTTTAGTCGGTTTGAGGCACGAACCGGGACTAATGAGAATTGAGACCTTTAGTCCACGAACCGGTACTAAAGGTCCCATTTTCAAACTCTACCCCGTGGATCGCCTTTTCAATTTAAAAAATAAAAGAAAATGATGGAAATGTCAAAAAATAAAAGAAAATAAGTTTCCCATGTGATATGTGGTCTAGTTGTTGGGAAAATTTGCAAATGTGAATTTCGACTTTATTGGCAAAATCTCTCTGGAATTTGTAAATATGGGCATAACTTTTGCATACTAACTTGGATGAAAAAGTTTTTTATATGAAAAATCATCTACTCGAAAAGTTACATCCGAATTTAACCGGGGGAACCCAGTTAAACATTTTCAAAATCCTCAAAAACCTAACAGAAAAAAAGTTACGGGGCTTTTAATATCTAGAGTGGAAAAACTGAAAAAATTTCAAGCTGTGGTCAAACAATGGTCAAACCATGGTCAAACTAATTATTCTAGAATATTAAAGTTACTAAATAATTTGTTCAATTATTTTGAATTTTGGTCAAATCTGGTCAAACTGTGGTCAAACTATGATCAAACCATGGTCAAACTAATTATTCAAGTTAACTATTGTTTTCTAAATAATTATTGTTTTTGAAAACAATAGTTTGAAACTCAAACAAGTAAAATGTGTCAATTCATGCTCAAGCAAAATTCACGAGGGTTAATCGATTGACATCTTACTATTGTCGAAAACAACAAGTGCAGACTTGGATACGAGGAGAATAGAACCGGAAGTTAAGCGTGCTCAGGTGGGGAGTGGGAGGATGGGTGACCGTTCGGGAAGTTAGGTGATTTGGAATGATGAGGGTGATTAGAGAAGAGGATAAATTGAGCAGTGATGAGGGTGCTGATTAGAGATTAGGGTTAAAATAATTCAGAAATTTGAAAATAAAAATTTATTCAAAAAATTTCAAAAAAAATTCAAAAAAAATCATAAAATTTCCATTAGTCGGTTGGTACAAGCAGGACTCCAGTGGTACAACCGGGACTAAAGGTGGAGCCCCGTGGCGTGACCTTTAGTCAGCTGGATTGAGCAAGGGACTAAAGGGGAGGCATTAGTGCCGACCCTTTAGTCGATTCACCAACGAGACTAAAGGCCCTACCAACCGGGACAATAGGCCCTTTTTCTACTAGTGTTTTCCCCCTTACTCCACCGCTTAAATCTCGGGACGAGATTTCTTGTAGTGGAGGAGAATTGTGACGCCCGGGTAATCAACCTACAGTAACCCTCTGGTAATGATGCCACGTCACCTCGATTATTGTCGATAATCTTGCGTTAGCTCAAAAGCGATTCAAATTTATATTTGAATTAAAGGCAAACATCAAAAGTTTTCAAACTTTAAAAATAAAATGTTCGAGTTGTGCCAAATAATGCAAAGGTAATTGTGATGAAGAAACCCCACTTTTATAAAATCTTTAAATACTCTAAAATGAATAAAACAGTAGCAAATACAATTATTTAAATGCTTTAAAAATAATAAACATTTTCAAAACTAAATTGTTATAAGTATTAAACTATTATGGCGTGGCATAATTTGTAAAATCTATTTAGGTGCCACTTTGGTAATTTGCTAAAACTAAAACAAAAGGAAACTAAAAGAAAGCAAAAATAGCAAATAAAAATAAGAAATGGGAAAGAACCCCGCTTCCCATCGGGCTGGACCCAGTGGCCCGATCAGCCACCCCACCAAGGCCGGCCCAACGGGCAAAGGCCAACCAGCCAGCCCACCTGCTCCCTTATCCACCCACCCACCGAAACCCTAGCCTCCCACGATTCCCCACAACCCCACGATCCCCACCCCGCTCCCTCGTTCTCCCACATCGCCGCCACCACATGCAACCTCGACACATCGAGCCAGGCCCTTGACGCTCGTGCCCGATCTGAGCCGCCCGCTCCCCGAGGCCACCGCCGCCGCCTGACGAGGCACCACCGGGCGCCCCGCCTCGCCGCCTCTCCGGCTCGCCTCCCCTCGCTCCTCTTCCCCGACCCGATCTGGATCGGGAAGGGGCAACGAGCCCGACGCCCCTACACATCGGCGTCGTCGCTGTGTGCCGCACCATCACCGCCCGGAGACCTTGCCGCATCGACCTCTTCCCCGTCGTCGACCCCGCCACCATCGCCGACCCGTCCTCGCCCTCTCCATCAACGGCCTCCTCATCACCGCGCCCGTCGCCGGACCGCCTCCCCGTCTCCGTCGAACGTCTCCGTCCTCCTCCCCACAGGTCGCCCCCGAGCCTCGCCGCCCCTTCTCACGCATTTAGCGTGAGGCCCCTCCCCTCTCCCTTTGTCCCCATATCCTCCCATGCGCTGTGCCGCGTGCGCTCGACGACGCTGGCAGCGCTGCGTGCCGTTGCTGTTTCACGCCCGGTCACCCCGGTCACCTCGTGACGTGCCTCGCACACGCCCCCTCGGCGCTCGTGGCGGCGCCTAGCTAACGGCTCAAGGCGCCCAGATCCCTCGGCCACCGGCCTTATGCGATCCGCCACCGAAGATGCCCGGTGCTCCTCGTCGCCCGCGCCCGGTGGTCACCGCCATGGGGCCGCCACCGCCATGGCCTCGCCCCTTCGGTCGGGTGCCCGATCGGTCCCGCCCGCTTTGCACTCGGCACCAAGATACCGCTATGGCCCTCGTGCCATTGACGGAAGGGCCCACCCAGAACGTTTAAAAAAAAGAAGGAATTAAAAAAATATTAAATAAATAAATAAATAATAATTAAAATAATTAAAATATTAATTAATTAAGTAAGAAATTAATTAAGTTAATTAATCCTGATTAGATTAACCTAATGACTAATTAAACTAATTAATCTGTTTTAATTAATCTTAGTCAATGACAGTGGGACCCACACGTCAGGTTGACCAGGTCAATGGTCAACGTTGACTGCTGACATCACTCTGATGTCATGCTGATGTCATCATTTACTATTCTGGATAATGTTGGATTTAAATAAATAATTAAATAAAATCAGAAAATGATTAAATCTTTAGAAAATCATATCTTTTAATCCGTAACTCGGATTAAAATATTTTCAACATGAAAGTTGCTCAGAACGACGAGACGATTCCGGATACGCAAACCGTTCGTCCGCCACACCCCCCTAGCCTATCGAACTCGCAAATTTCCCCCTCCGACTCCTCTGTCCGAAAACACGAAACACCGGGAATACTTTCCCGGATGCTTCCCCCTTCACCGGTATCACCTCATACCGCGTTAGGGCACGCCTAGCATCGTTACTTGTCATGTCATGAATCGATATGCATATGTTTACATGGTATTCATTGTTTCTTCCCCCTCTTCTCTCCGGTAGACTACTGAGACCGAAGCCAGCTGCTGCTTGATTCGACTATGGAGTTGACGACCCCTCTCTCTTGCGAGCAACCAGGCAAGCCCCTCTTTGATCACGAGATATCGCCTACTCTTCTCTATCTGCTTGCATTAGAGTAGTGTAGCATATTCTTGCTTTCGATTAATCCTATCTTCTTTGCATAGCTTTGTCCTTGCTACTCTTGTTGTTACCTTTACGCTATCCTACTTCTTAGTATAGGATGCTAGTGTTCCATCGGTGGCCCTACATTCTTGTCCGTCTCGCCATGCTATACTCTTTGGGATGTGATCACTTCAGGAGGTGATCACGGGCATATACTATATACTTTACACTATTACATTACTGTGATCTTGTTAGGAGATGGAAATTTGAAAGGGCGGTGGATCCATCCGGTAGAGGTGGGCTGGGTTCCCACGGCCCCGATCGTTACTTTATGGCGGAGCAACAGGCAGGTTGAGACTACTGGGTGAGAGGTGGGTCTGGCCTGGTCGGCGTCAGCGGATACTTAACACGCTTAACGAGATCTTGGTATTTGATCCGAGTCGGCCATTTGGTCTATACGCACTAACCATCTACGTGGGAGTAGTTATGGGTATCCGGCGTCGTGGTATCGGCGGCACGCCGTGGCGTCGATGATGGCGGCGCGCGCGGATTGGACTAGAACGCTGTTAGGCTAGGATGCTTCCGGCCGCCCACGCAGCGTGCAGGTGTGCATTGGGCGATGGGCCTGCACTGCTGCGCTTAGGTTTAGACCGGCGTCTTGGCCTCTCTATTGTGCCTAGGTCGGGCTGTGGCGTGTTGATATTCGCGGCGGGCATGACCCGTAAAAGTTTGTCCGCCAAATGGGATCAAGCGTGTTGGGTTATGTGGTGCACCCTGCAGGAAGTTTAATCTATTGAATAGCCGTGATCTTGATAGCAGGGCGACTTGGAGTTGTACCTTGACCTTATGACAACTAGAACCGGATACTTAATAAAACACACCCTTCCAAGTGCGGATACAACCCGGTGGTCGCTCTCTCTCGTGGTTACGAGGAGGGATCGCGCGTAGGATTATTGCTATGTGATGCTACATGGAGGACTTGATCCGCTCTCTTCTACATGTTGCAAGGCGGAGGCTGCCGAGCGTAGTCTTGACGAGGATTAGATATCCCCTCTTATTACGGCATTCTGCAGTTCAGTCCACCGATATGGCCCTTTACACATATATCCATGCATATGTAGTGTAGCTCCTTGCTTGCGAGTACTTTGGATGAGTACTCACGGTTGCCTTGTTCCCCTTTTCCCCCTTTC